>JAWQFJ010023854.1:280000-285000 GCA_034096865.1 Theodoxus fluviatilis | reverse complement strand
CCTCCCGCTATCACGTTTCAGTTGAGCCCTTAAACCCCCCCCCCCCCCCCCGCTCTAAAAAAAGTTTGGAAACAACCCCCCCCCAAAAAAAAAAAAAAAAAAAGAACTGATCCGCTCCTGTCACGTGCTCGTTGTCATCCGTACTTTTCATGCCAACTTTCAAATTCCTCGCCTGAACAGTTTTGCTGAAATACCGTCACTGAGAGGTTTTTTTTTCCCCTGGCCGTTCACTTCTTCAGTTGTGTTGCCAAGGTGACCAAACGTTACATCAGTGTTGACAAGATGACCAAAAGTTACATCAGTGTTGCCAAGATGACCAAACGTTACATCAGTGTTGACAAGACAGCGCATGTGCCTCTACTGGCCGTTCACTTCTTCAGTTGTGTTGCCAAGGTGACCAAACGTTACATCAGTGTTGCCAAGATGACCAAAAGTTACATCAGTGTTGCCAAGATGACCAAAAGTTACATCAGTGTTGATAAGACAACGCATGTGCCTCTAGTTACATAATATTCACATTCCAATGCCAAATGCCAAAGCATGAAGTTAAGTCCAAGGTTTTCGGAAGTACTACCACTAACCTCCCGGCCAAACATTGATCACTGGAATATTTCATTTCAATGTTAAGAGTTAATAAAAACTGCTTCCCTCTCAACTCATGCGGGAAAACACTTGCCTTGAATTGCCTTCGCCTTAGCAAACACCTCCTTCCTTTCCACCCGATGCTCCTGTAAAAAAAAAAGGGGGGGGGGGGGGGAACAATGTTAGCAGTTGCCATTAATCTCAGATTGTGTTGTGAGGTTATCCTTCCCAGAAGTCCGTTGCCTAGTCACGTGACGTAGCCAGGGGCAGTCGCCCTTTGATGTATCACGTGACGTCACTTTGCTTTTCTTCCAAGGGCGAGTTTGTTAGGCAAGTGGCTCGCCTCAATGGCTATTGGAGGGCGAGCAAGACATACCTATGGCTAATGAGCGAGATACGTAGGCAACGCCTAGCCCTCGAGATTCTCTCGAGATTCTATGCCTAACAAACGCGCCCAAAGACAACTGAGTACAATCTAGTTGGTTCTAGATGATTCTTGAAAGCCTCCAAAAGGTGTATATAAAGCAGAGCGGCATGAGAGAGAAAAGGAGTAGTTTATAACTTGACAGTTCTGGCTCACCACCAGAACCGCCAATTTATAAACTACTAAAAGGTGAGAAAGTGCGAGGAGAAAACAGGTGAGTGCAAAGAGTCTACCTTTATAAGGAGTGATCTAGTCCTCTACAGGTGTTGTGCTCTACAGTGAGGGATACTCCAGAAAGCACACGCGAGAGATAACATCGATCTAGAAGCAAGTGAGAGTGCGACAGAAGAAGTGAGAGTCCAGATAACAGCAACTGTCTCCACACGGGATCGAGCCCGAGAGTGACGTCATTATGATAATGCTGACTACTTATTGTGTCGCTGTTTATCGACCAGTGTGTGAATAAAGCTTTTTCGAAAACAACTACCCGATTATTAGACTTCGGCTTCCTGGCGAAAATTTGGAGAACCCCTGTATCGACAGCACTTTACACAGGAGACAAGGTGCAACAAATGAATTCGTCGTGTTGATTCTGATAACTTTTCCCAAGATTCTGATTTCACCACGCACGATCTCATGAAAGTTAATACTGAAGTAAACCCTTTTTCCTCATGGATTAATTTTATTGAGTGCTCGTTTATAAGTTGAACAGATGTGAGAATTAAAGACATTGATTAGGCATCAGAGTCTCAAGGCGGTTTGTAAACAAAATCCTGCGCTTTCTCGCCTCAATATCCATGCCGGAACCTCCCCCACGCATACATCTCTCTATCAGCCAGAGAAGTTATGGTGGCAATACATGTACGAAGTGAACAGTAAACAGGAGGAATATTTCTATCATTTTGTTTCTTCCACTGCAGCAACAACAACAAAACATGCAGAATTCAACATAAAAGGTATGCGTGCGAGGACGTGTTTTTGTCCATTGGTGTGGTAACTCTGAATGCAGTCACCCCTAGGAAAACCGAATGTGAACAGAATCAAACTTACAAACTGCAACTGTCGGCGTAGATTAGAAATGACCATCTGGTAGGAGCCAGCTTTTGCCTTGAAATACAGGATGATCAGTCTGGAAATGATAAATATTCATTATGTATTAATGCAGTCTTACCCAACTTACGGTTGCGGTAACAAACCCATCCAATTAATGAAGCCAGGTATTTGTGTGTGTGTGTGTGTGTGTGTGTGTGTGTGTGTGTGTGTGTGTGTGTGTGTGTGTGTGTGTGTGTGTGAGTGTGTGTGTGTGTGTGTGTGTGTGTATGTGTGTGTTTTGCATTGCACTAATCAAATTACAGCATTTAAAATCACTGGAATATTTTCAGCATTATGATCATCACAGCAATCATCAACACTGCCGGTACTATAAACACCACAGAAACCAAAGGGTGGATAATGAGAAAACGAGAAACAAAGGCGTTAACAACGGCACCAAGTGGAGGAATGAAAAATCAGTTAAGCGTTAAGAATTGTAAGAGCTTCACTCAAATAAAGTTCATTTACATCTTTTTGTCTTCACTTTCTGTGTCTAAATCGATTTACAACAAAAAGCAAAAACCAGTATCGCATCATCACTGACTAAAGGGGAATTCAAATGTTAGTCCACTGGTCGTTAGATCCGGTGATTCCAGCCTCCTATGAAAACAGACTCACAGCAACAAGATCACGGCAGGCAGAATAATGGCGGGAGTACTGGCGTACTCGATGACATCACGCAGCCAAGTCGGGAGACTTCCAACGCGGTCTGTGATGACGTCATATGCATGCGTGGTGCCCATGAAGGGGCCGCAATCTCGAGAGGGTTGCAGCCTGTGAAAGGTGACAAAGAGACTGAAGTCCTCTAATTATGTCTCAGGCATGAGTAACAGATTTTTACTGTGGGCAAATGAACACAACTCAATCAACGACGTACACCTCGCTAGGAGTGCCTGCACAGGCGTTTCTGTGAGAGTGCGAGTGAGCAAGTGTGTGTGTATGTGTGTGCTTGCGCGCGTGTGTGTATGTATATGTGTGCGCGCGTGTGTGTGTGCGTGCGTGCGTGAGTGTGTGTGTGTGTGTGTGTTTGTCTGCTTGCGAGTGTGTGTGTGAGTGTGTGTGTGTGTGTGTGTGTGAGAGAGAGAGAGAGAGAGAGAGAGAGAGAGAGAGAGAGAGAGAGAGAGAGAGAGAGAGAGAGAGAGAGAGAGAGAGAGAGGGGGGGGGGGATGAGGGTTATGGGGGAGGAGAAGGGAGGGAAATTGGCAGAATATAATTAACCATGTGCAGGTACGGGCACAATTGCATGTAGTGCGTGCGTTTGTGTTTCCATTATCTGCCCCTGTGTTTCATTATATGCACTTTTTTAATTAAGTGGCAGCGGTCGAATTTGTATGAGATATAATTTACTGCTGGACTTTAAAAACGTATAACCAGAATGTATTCCAAATATTAGCAAATGACTATTCATAACAGTAACCCAAATAATATGTCATTGCTGGACATCCTTTTCACACTAAGGAGGAACAATAATCCAGAGGTCATTACGTTCCTTGTATCTGTTAGGAAGGATTTGAGGAAATGATTGTTTAATGTCATATGGCTTTGATGGTCACCAAAACTAGTCTGTCAATGGCCTTAAAACAATCTTCAAAGTACATATGAAGAAAAGCCCGTGATCGCTTGGTAGTGACACAGCCACACACGATGCCACGTGTTACTCAAGTTCAGCGCGTACAAGCCGTTGGGATGTTGAGGGCCGGGGTAACCCAAAGTCAGGTTGCTCGTCACTTTGGTGTCAGTCCCCTTGCTGTGTCTCAACTTGTGAGACGCTGCCAGGAGACAGGGTCCACAAACGATCGTCCTCGACCAGGTCAACCGAGGGTAACGACACTAGCTCAGAGCAACCAATTCCGTCTAGTGCACCTTAGGGACCGTTTTCGGCCCTATACACGGACAGCAGCTGAGACCCCTGAACAAAACGGACCCAGGATAAGCAGAAGAACGGTCAGTGGCAGACTCGTGGAATGTGGATCTCAAGCATACAGGGCGTGTGTTGGCGTCGTCCGGCTTTGCTGGGCTCACAACACTCCAACAGGCGCCTAGCCTGCCCAGTCACTACAGGAGTAACGTCATGTTCAGTGATTAGTCCAGATGCCAGCTTTACCGCCATGATGGTCGCCGACTAGTCTACAAGCGTTTTGGGGAGATATTTGCTAGGCCATCCATCGCCCAGACTGATCGCTTTGGAGGAGAAACAGTCATGGTTTGGGGTGCCATATGCTTCGTTTGGGGCTCAGAACTCGTCGTCATTGAGGGTAACTTTAATGATGAGCGCTACAAACAGAAAATATTGACGCGACATGTCCTTCCGTACAACCAGGACCATCCTGAAGTCACCTTAATGCAGAACAACGCAAGACCTCACGTTGCTCGTGCAAGAACGCAGCTTCTTGCTGACAAAGATGAAGAGGTGTTGGAGTTGCCGCCCTTCTTCCTAGAAATGAACCCTATCAAACATGTCTGGGACTTGTTGGGTCGGCGAGTGTGGTAGATGAATCTAGCTCCCAGTATTGACTCTGGCACAGTTCGCAATGAATGCGTAATAGACTTGACCTTTCGCATTACAACATTGCGCCAACATAGTTCGTTCTGATACTATTTTTTTCTCCCCTTTTAACGAAAATCATTCAGATGTGTTTCCATTTCAAGAAAAATGTTTTATTTTATGGAATAATCGCTATTTTATTGCCTCAACAAAAGTAAGTTATGAGTTTTGTGCGAAATAGTCTTAGAACTACTTTAACAGTGAATGTCAGAGAGCAGATCGGCTATCCCACAAGCCTCTGTGTGACCTCCATTTGCATATTTCGGACGGAATCCTTCCATCACGTGATATGAACTGTGCTAGAGACTCTTTCGCCGGTAGGCTGTTGTTTTGCTCGAGTTGCTGTTCTTTATTTCT
>JAWQFJ010023854.1:262500-275000 GCA_034096865.1 Theodoxus fluviatilis | reverse complement strand
AGCGGCTGCGGGTAGCGCCTCCCGCTGGTCGCTGTGGCGCAGGCGGCGGCGGCTTGTGGCTGCTGAGAGCTATGACTTGCAAAGAAAGTCGTCGTTGGCGAGCTTTCGGAGTACTCTCCTTCATCTGGCCGTAGTGCAGAGAGACCAGCGGATGGGACCCCTTCATTTACGTTGTTTCTTCTCCTAGCCATACATTTCCTCGTGAAAAAACATTGAACAATATATCATCTAGTAAAAGTCTTCAGTGTCCTGCTTTTCTTTTATGATGGGTTTAACTGCAATTGATGAGTGGAACAACGAACATCAGTTCCTTTTGTTACATGTGAAGTTTTGTAGTTTTGTTTTAACACAACTCGTTTTTTAAAATGTTCCTATGTAACTAGTAGTCTTTGAGACGTAATGGACACTCGAAATGTTTTGAATTTGCGCCCCATTAATTTTTTCTTAGATTGCATTCATCAATTGACAAACTTTCAGGCGTGGGTAGAAATGGAGGCAATGTCAAAATAAGAATGACCTCATATTTGGCGAAGAAATCCTGCAAAAAGTCCGGGACTTGCTCGGGCAATGACGTCATGTCCGCTACTAGGTAGATGAGAAGCCCACTTCCGCCCAGTATTCCGAGAACGAAGATGTTGGCAAGAATTCGCGCGATGTAGATGCCCGCTCTGGTTGTCGTACACACATGCAGAGAGAACAGACAATGTCCATCACAGTCTTCTTCTTCTTCATCATCATCGTCGTCGTCGTCGTCGTCGTCGTCATCATCATCATCGTCGTCGTCGTCGTCGACGTCGTCGTCATCGTCGTCGTCATCATCATCATCATCATCATCATCATCATCATCATCATCATCATCATCATCATCATCATCATCATCATCGCCATTGTGATCATTGTCATCGTCGTTATTGTCGTTGCTACTCTCTTCAACAACAACCATATTACCACGCTATTACAACTACGCGGACGACATCTCAACAGAGTAACACACACAACGAAGGCATCACAGGCAGCTAAAAAGAAAGAATGAATGAATGCACGAATTGATGAATGGAGTTGCATGGTATATCAGCCATTGTATTTGTAGGTTTTGTAAGGTCATTGATCACGCATAACACTAGAGCTGGTTACAGTAATAGTTAGTCAAATCTCGATTTTTCTCATAATTCGCCTCTTTAGAATCGCGAAGGGAGTCTATTCTTACCCCTAACACAAAGGGGGAACTGAACTGAACTTTATTCGGAGGCCGACTGCCCATTTGAATGAATCACAATACATAGCATGCATAAGGGTTCCTTCTAAATTTCATCAACTCTAAACATCGTTTTGCTGTAAGTTATTACTCATGCAGTCAGAGAGAGAGAGAGAGAGAGAGAGAGAGAGAGAGAGAGAGAGAGAGAGAGAGAGAGAGAGAGAGAGAGAGAGAGAGAGAGAGATTATGCCAATATTTATGGACAATCAACACGTGTCTTATTCACAATTTTCTTCATATAATTAATACCCTTACACAATGCTAGAATTTCTCTTCTCGTAGTCTCATAGCGTAGAAGACATACTTTGCAACGTCTCTGGCTATTTTACTTTTTGTTCCTTTAAAAAATATATATAGTCTCTTTGTAAGCCTGGATACACATACGGTGAAATATATCTCTCTCTGAGATGTCTATACATCTCACAATCCAGCAGAAAGTGTTTTTCATCCTCCACTTCATTACAACATGGACAAGTAAGACTTCTCCTTTCGTTGGGACTGTACTGTTGGTTAATTCGGAGATTATTTATTCTCAATCGAAAACAGATGAATGCATCTCTAAACTTTTTAATGGTGAGGATACAGAAATATTTTTCTTGTCCAAATATATCCTTAAAGGTAGAATACCACACAAACTTTTCGCTGCAAGTATTACGTGCATCCCATGACTGGTGGTAGCAGCCCTGTAGTCTTTGCCTAAGTTGTATTAAAAACATCTCTCATTCCCTACCCCTCCATTCAACCAAACATATGCATATCCAGAATTACACAGGATATTTTAACCAAACAAGACCAGTTCTTATTGTCTGGAATACGTGAATGAACTAACATAGCATATGCTTGTCTCGGCATCCTTTGCGTGGACATTTTCATCAGTCTGAGCCAGTATTTTATTACTTTAATAGTGCTGCTAACAACTAAAGGGTATCTGCCCAGTTCGCCGTTCACAAAATGATTCGGTGTTCTAATATCCAAACCCATGAACTTCTTGCATGCAAATAAATGAGCCTTTTCCACCACGTCTTGTCTTTGCAGACCCCATATTTCTGCACCGTATAATAATGATGATTGAACCTGAGACTCGAAAAGTCTAAAGTATACTTTGGGGCTTATGTTTCGGAGCGACCACATCGTTTAATAATTTGGATAGTTTTTTGTTTGCCTTTATCAGCAGCTTCTTTCACAGAAGCACTTTGTGATAGCTTTGTAGTGAAAGTACACCCAAGATATTTGTATCTATTACCTACCTCAAATTTCTTCTAATTTAGATACCATTTTTCACCTACTGCTAAGTGCTCGCCACGTCTAAAAATCATCACTTTAGTCTTATCATTGTTAACTTGAAGGTCGAGGGTTTTCGACACACATGCTAGAGAGTCTATTTGATTCTGCAACCCAGTTACTGTAGTGGATAGCAGAGCAACATCGTCAGCAAAGAATAAGGCAAACAGTTCCGTCGCGCCTGGTATCATCTGAACCCCATGCTTCCCGTGCTCTCGAACATATTTAGCCACAGTGTCAATATACATGAGGAAAAGAGAAGAGCTGGACATGTGAAGAAGTCAGAAAGCTCGTGGTTCCAACGAACACAGGACTGTATGTTTGAATACATCATCTAAAGCATATTAATGAATTTTGTACATAAACCTCCATTTGACAATATGTTTGAAAGCTTTGAACGATTGACAGAATCAAAAGCTTTCTTGTAGTCGACAAAAGCAAAGTACATTTTACTCTGCCTTGTCCGCATGCATGTTTCATAGCCATCGAATATAAAGTATAAACATGGTCTATTGTCGAATGTTCAGGTCAAAATCCAGCTTGTTCTGTACAAATTTTATCCTCTATTTCTAACCAATTTCGAAAACGTCTCGCTAAAATTGATGGAAAAAACTTTGCTAAGGATGGGCAATAAGGAGATGCCTCTATAGTTGTCAGGATCTAATTTGTTACTTTTTTATATATAGGAACTACGACAGATTTCAACCATTGTTTGGGATAGTACTGGTTTTCGAACAGGTTATTAAATAGTTTATAAAGGAATGGTGTGATTTTATCACACGCTGCTTTAAAACATTCGCCTGGGATTCCATCATGACCTGGAGAATTCCCTGGTCTAATGCTTTGGATTGCTGATCTTATCTCAGCTGTGGTAATTTGGGCATCAAGTTCAGGGTGCTCTATCACCTCCAAACTGGAAGATATTTCGTCATGGTCATTAATGTTATCCTTAAACATTTGTTCAAAATAGCTTTTCCATTCGCTAATTTGAATTTCTACTGGGAGAGTTGCTGTTTTACGTACAGCAGTTTTGATAATCGTCCAAAACTCTCTGGATTTATTCGTTTGTCATCAATGACCTGCTTATGGCATTACTATAATCCTTTTTCTTTTCCCTTATAAGACTTTTATACATTCTTCTACAACTATTATATTTTTCTTTGTCTTTAGGGAGTTTTGTGGTTCTATAGCGAGTCAGAGTTTTTTTGTAGCTTCCTGTCTGGCTTCACGGCATTCGTGATCAAACCAGGTAGAGCGATTTTTGAGTGGGGTGACATTGGTGAACGTAATTTCCTTTTTTGTACATTCGATACAAGAAGTTAGAGTGTTCATGAATAAGTCAAGTGATTCTTCTACAGATTCATGTATAATGTCTGACGCTGTTTCCATTTGGTTAGCAAACTCCTCGTCTAACATCTGTCTCGTAAATCCCTCCACTTTGGAGGGATCCCAATGTATTTTCTCAATTGACCAGCTTTGTTCTTTTCGTTGATTATTAATTTTTTGCCCGAAGGATATTTCTAACGGCATATGGTCTGACTCTATACAATTGGCAACTTTTAAATCTAGTTTATATTGTGAGCTATCAGTAGAAACTAGGCAATAATCTGTCACACTTTCTCCGTGAGGTGAAATGTAAGTATTACATCCCTCTTGGTCGCTGTTTGTGCATCCATTCAGAATACAGAGATGATGAACTCTACACAATTCCTTTAAGATAGTTCAAACTTATTAACCGTTTTGTCTTCTGATTTTCTAGGGTACTTATAGTCATAACATATACATTCTGTATTATCAATTTCTTCGAGACCATGGTCTTCCTCAGTATCATTATGCAGCCACCATCGTCCCAACCTAGCATTCAAATCACCGCACTCTACCATCACTGAGCCTGGAAAACGTTCTTCCAGCCCCATAATGACATCTTCTAGTAGGGAGAGGTTGCAAGCTACATTTCTGTCTACATAATACGGTGATTCAGGTGGCGGGATATAGGCACAGACGACAATGATAGGCTTATGACATCGTATACGAAATGTTAGTATGTTGTCATAATGCGTCTGTAACCTTGAGACACTGCCTGCAAAATGTTTGCGCACGAGGGTAACCACTCCACCAGACCTCCTTCCGTGTAGGGACAGTTTACACCTGGGTTATGGAACACGATATAATCATAAAGATAAATCGACAAATCAAAATTGTCATTTGTAAATGTTTTAGTGAAACAGCTAATATCAAATGGGGAAACAATCCAAAAACCCAGGTTCGTTTAGTTTTGCTGCTAGGTCGCCTATGTTTCAGCATAGAATGCTGAAGCGTTCTGTTGCAGACCTAGATGTCTGCGAAGTGCCACAAGAACCACGCCTGCGGCCCGAAGAAACGTCGTGTCTGAATCTATTCACAGACGGCAATGGGCGCCGGCCACCCCAGCAGGTTCCAGACGCATTCCCTTCTATCTGGTGTGCAGAGTTCAGGGGTTGCCGTAGCCTACCCTGCCAGATTGATGATGGACCCATGTCTGATGTCGAATCCGGGTGAGAAGACTGTTCGTCTTCCACAACACTAACAAAGTCTTCACCCCCCGATTCTTCGTGTGGTCTCACAGCTAAGCCTGTCTCCCTTCTCACTGGTGGCAAGTCAGTTTCTGTGCTCTGCGGTACCACCTTTTTCATTGTAGTGTCCACTGGTTGATTCTCACGGTCTGTCTTTGATGATCCGGACTGTAACCACTGCAGAATACTCTGTTGCGCTTTGAGGGTTTTCTTGGGGCGTGGGGCTTGCGGTTCGTCATGCTGAGGCTGTACTTGCAGGAAGTCAGTGCTTCTAATGTCGTGCGAGAGTTCCATTCTCTGAGGTTGCAGCTTCAAGATCGGGGTGTTCTCCAGGCTTGCTGGTGCGCTCTTGCTACCACCTGCGTTGGATTGCTTCTTTGGACTATTCGCCTCACCAGAGAATCTGTAGTGTTTTGCCAACCTGTCTTGGAACCCTCGTCTACCCACCCCTGTTGTGGTTCTGAAGTTGAATTCAGGCAGCGTTGGAGTATGGAAATGATGCTGGACAGGTGTGATTGATGTCTCCGGTGGGACTCTTCAGGAGTTCTGAGGTGTCTCCGGTGGGACTCTCCAGGAGTTCTGAGATGTCTCCGGTGGGACTCTCCAGGAGTTCCGAAGTGTCTCCGGTGGGACTCTCCGGAGATTCATCTCAGGAGCGAGGTGTCCGTTCGTGGTTTGTAGGGCATGTTCGCATGCACTACAGTCAGGCCGTTGTGGTGGGTATTGTTGCGTTACCATTTCTCGCGTTGTAGAAAAGGGAGCAACAAAGGGTGCAGAGCTAGCTGCAACGTTGTAGTGGTTCACAGTACTGGTATATGACCTGGTTGGTAGCTGGATGTCTTGGTGCTGCCGGGCATCTTGGTTCGCACTCCTCCATGTCTCGGTGCTGGGTTTTGTTGAGGGACGGTTCCTAGATGCACGTTGGTTCCTAAAGGTGTACTGGTGCCTGGAGTAAACGGTTGACCGATTTTCATCCCTAAAGCACAGCTTGTTGTTTCTGTAGAAGGCGTGGTGTCCCCGGCGTCGGAGATCTCGTAGCGTCCGAGCTTGTCGTGATGTCATCTCTCCTGAGATATTTACTCCTAGTTGTCTCATAGGGTTTCGGCCGGTCTTGAGTAGCATCACTTTGTCTTGGAAAGTGGTCAGCTGTACTAGAATAGGGCGAGGTCTCTATGATTCGTTTCGAGTGGGTGGACCAAGCCTTTGTACTATTGTAATGTTCTTTTCAGACCACGCCACCCCAGGCACAGTCTCACGAAAGAGGCGCAAGACTATTTGTACACAATTCCAGTAGGATTCCTCTCTGTCTTCATAGACTCCAAGCAGTCGTATGCCGTTACATCGCGTGACGACCTCCAGACTGTCGACTTCACTGTCGATCTTGAGAGTCTTTGTCTGTAGCTCGGTGTACATGTTGTTGAGATGAATCTTCATGTACTCCGTCTCTGTCTGAACGTTTTTGAAGGAGTCCAGTGCCACAAAGGGGGAAGAGAAAGAGAAAGATGGAAAGAGAAATCGACAACGACTAGGTGGCGTATACAATACAGACGTCATATATAACAACAAAAACAACAATAACGGTGGCTGTAGCAATGGCGACAGCAACATCACTATGATAACCACCACAATGTAAGAATGACAACGACAACAAAAGCACTCTCTCCTTTTACTTTGGAAAAAAACACCACAACAACAACAGATATGAGATTGTAAACAGTATTCATGACTGTCACAACTGTGAAAGACTGTCTCATTCTTACTCAAGCTCTCATTTTACACCTCATGTTTACATCAAAGGACTGATGCGGCCAGTCCAGCTACATGCAGTGTGATTCCCACACGAACCATCTCGTCCGATTAATATAACAGGGAAACAATTGCACTTTGCGATGAATCAGACTTAAAGATATGAATCGCTTGTCAGTGTGCAACTGACCGTTGCACAAACGACATAATGGCGCACAAATAACGTAATATGTTGATCCTATTTTCCCATTGTGTATAGGAACAGAGGAAGATAAAATGCAATTTTTACTTAAGAGCCCTGTCTACGAAGATACCCGCACGACTTTGTTTTAGCAGTTGCAAACTTGACATCAAATCAGAGGACTTTTGTACATTTGTTATCAGGTGCCAATGAATGGGTTATCTGGGTTCTCTGTCTGTATGTAATGCATGCTTCCAAACGCCGTAACACCACTCTGTCTGTATGTAATGCATGCTTCCAAACGCCGTAACACCACTCTGTCTGTATGTAATGCATGCTTCCAAACGCCGTAACACCACTCTGTCTGTATGTAATGCATGCTTCCAAACGCCGTAACACCACTCTGTCTGTATGTAATGCATGCTTCCAAACGCCGTAACACCACTCTGTATGTAATTCATGCTTCCAAACGCCGTAACACCACTCTGTCTGTATGTAATTCATGCTTCCAAACGCCGTAACACCACTCTGTCTGTATGTAATTCATGCTTCCAAACGCCGTAACACCACTCTGTCTGTATGTAATTCATGCTTCCAAACGCCGTAACACCACTCTGTCTGATGTGTCTGAAATATAAAGCCATGAAACAATTACATGCACATTTTAACGGGCCTGAGGACTTACAATACATTTTTTCGTTCTTTCGTTCGTTCGTTCGTTTGTTCGTTCGTTTGTCGTTCGTTCGTTCGTTAACTTACCTTCTGAGCCCGTCTTTTTTAATTGACGCCTTCGCCTCTCGAATAGTTTCCTGAAGAAGGAAAAAAAGCAACTTTCCTGTCATACAAACACATGCACACGTGATACACCAGTGCAGAACTACTTCGCCAGATCTACAATCAGATAGATATATTTTGTGTTTTTTCAAAACTTGATGAAAGTTTGCATGAATGATTCGATAATACATGGAGCTTTCCCTTCCCCTTGTCATAAAAAAGCAAATGCGTGCTAGTTTGCAGCTTGCATCGATAACGCAGCGTGCTTCGTATTCGTTGATTCGCTTTATACTATTAGACATAGCCATTTTTGTTTTCACTTTATCAAATACACTGTTACATCACTAGCATCTCCATTCTTAGCGTCTCTTTTCTCTGGGTGATTGGGCTTCACGTTCTGAAGCTCACCCTGAAGTCAGTCTTGATGGCGGTGACTCTGTCCTTGGCGTTTTCTCGGTCAGCGAGGGAGAAGTCCCAGGAGGAGAACAGCTTGTGTGAAAAGACGTACTCCTCTCCCGTGTCCACCAGCTTGGAACGCCGGTATCGCACGTACATCCTGCAAGGGAGGCAATCTCAAATGGAAGGGAGTTAATTCGTCGCATCGAAGGGAGATAATTCGATTTTGTAAGGCCGACGCGCTTTCAAGGCAGACGCCACAGAGCGGTATGTGAGTGAGGCGCACGCAAATCAGTCGCCCACGCAGCCTGAAGTCAGTGGGTCAGTGTCCAAACGTGAGCGGTGCACGGTCATCCTGACACGACCCAGATTGGATGACGTCACGTCACGTCACGTCACGTCACTATCTTTAGCGCGCGCCAGCAGCTCGCCATCACAGAAAGACGCGGGAGATTGTTAGGGTTCGCTTTTTAACTTTGATGTGTGCGTGTGTGTGTGTGTGTATGTGTGTGTGTGTGTGTGTGTGTGTGTGTGTGTGTGTGTGTGTGTGTGAGTGTGTGTGTGTGTGTGTGTGTGTGTGTGTGTGTGTGTGCGTGCGTGCGCGTGAGTTGCCATTGTGATAGGGGACCGATTCGGTCAGTGGCTGTTGCCATGGTACCCGATGACGATGACGATGATGGAGAAGAGGTTGACGGATGTCCAGGTCAGAAAGTAGCCCAAGGGTCTGTCGTAGAAACCCCATGACGAGTTCCCGTAAGCTCCGTAGAACATGACGCTGGTAGACAGCTCACCCTTGAAGATTTTCATTGAAGAATGCATGACAGTAAATTAAGAAGGAACGCACGGGTGATTGAAGGAAGGAAGGAATAAACAAAGCCATTTGCACGGAAAACGCACGCGCACACACACACACACACACACACACGCACGCACACACACACACACACACACACACACACACACACACACACAAACGAACAACAACAAACCCTTGTCACTTAACAACAAGATGAGCAGAGAAGGACATTCAAGTAATAACTCAGTATGGAAGTGTTGACATTGCGAATCTGTTTCATAAACTTTCCCCGCAATCTGCGCAATAGTTTCTCAGGTAGATGTAATGCCAATAGGTTCTCAGGTAGATGTAATGCCAATCGTTTCACAAGTCATCCTCAGAAGCAGAGGGAAGAAGAAATCAGTTTGTAATATCTGAGCTCTTTATTTACGAGTGGCGTGAGAAAAGCATAGATACGATTCCTCTGGTCCAATCAGAGAAAAGGTTTGATGTCTCTTGTCGCTCACATGTGAATAAGAAATGAGAGGTAGAACAAACTGAGAGAGAGAGAGAGAGAGAGAGAGAGAGAGAGAGAGAGAGAGAGAGAGAGAGAGAGAGAGAGAGAGAGAGAGAGAGAGAGAGAATCCACCAGATTTTGCAGGGATGAATTTGGGCACAGGACACGTTGTGATACTTACAAAGTATCCTGTGATATGTTCTGGAATGGTAACATCTCCAGGCAGAATCTGAAAAGGGAACACTGTGATACTTCAGACACACATCGTTGCGTGCTCTTTAGACGGCGCGTAACAAAGCGTTGCCTAGCTTCAACTCTGCCACAAGTTTCATCTTAGCTGTTTGAATGTGCCAAAGTACACTAACAAAAATGGTCAATGTAGTTATTCTAACATTTATTCAACCACATAATTTACAAAGTATGTCGATTGGTAAAACGTTATTATCGCAGACCCACAACGGTAATTTTACGCATACAGCACAAATAGCAAATCCCCATGTAAATCATTATGCTTTTTTTCTGAGTGGCCCAGGGAGCAGAGATATCCATATGTAATAATATGTAACACAAACAACAGGACTTACGATATCCGGCTACAAGGTGCTTTTCTTCATAAAGTAGTTTCGATTCTGTCAGAATAACACATAGCTAAATCGTCTCTTTCCGTTTCATCAAAAACAGTTTTATTCATATCTCTTACCTACTTTTCCCACGACGTGGAAAATCATTGTACTGAAAACAACTTCGGCCAAATGCATATAGTTCTAAGAAACCTCTGTCATCCATACAGTCTTCAAGGGTAACAAACGCCCCCACAGCCGCTTTGCTTGACTGGAGAATGGTATCATAAATAACCTGATCTAGAAAAAGGTGCATTTTGAGTCAGATTTGAAAATGTTGAGTCAGTATCATGAAAAAACAAACGAACTAGGGCTTAAAATCGGTGCAAGAATGATAGAAATGAGACACTTCAGGAAGAGCTTATTTAAGTTTTTAGTCGACTGCCTGCAAATCTGTCGTTTTGAGAAAAACAGCCTTTGAAGTTGAAAAGAGACAGTGAGTGTAAAAACTTCTTAGCAAACGGGGTCCAATGTGTTTTATGCAGTCATTTTACAACAGGATTTAATGCGAGTGAGCACAGCAAGCCAAGCAAAAAACGGACGATTTCAAAATTACGTCATACGAACCAGTTTTAAAGCCTTGGGAATTTCACATTTTTGATTCAACCCCCGCAGAATCGATGCCATTCAGACCACACGGGAAGGAGCGCTTCTCTAAAACTGTGATTTTAAACAGTTCTTTAGGTTGTACTTATCTTAGAAACTTGAGAAGTGGCCAGAAAAATGATCCCAGAAGCAAGAAATAGCTAAGACTCAATTTCGACACACAAAAATCAGTTCAGATACTACTTAAGTTTCCTGGCGTTTCGTTTCAGCGATTGTATATGTGCATTTTGCCAAACCAGGTCACTCGTCGTAGCACAGAGTACGAGTATGACCTATTCGATGTTATAGTACCTGTTTTGTTGGTTAGTTGATCGACAGTTCAAATCGATTATTGATGAGGCATTTTATTATTCGACATGTATTTGTAAAACTGTATAACATTCCAACAACTAAATGTATTAACTTATCAAATGGCTGACTGAGGCGTTGGTTGGTTTGTAGAGAGGTTGGAGTGCGCACTTCCACGCATCCTTGTCCACGACCCGCCGCGCATTGCCTAAGGCTAGCCTGATGCGCCCCGGGGGCTCGACTTATGCCACACGAGGCTGTTGGGCCTGAAGAAGAATGCCCACCTGAGGCATGCAGATGAAGGCCAGCATCAGGACGCCCACACACAGGTTCAGGATCGTCAGGAAGCGCAGGAAGGAGAAGTAGGAGGCCACACTGCTGCCGAAGTAGGCTGCAAGAAACCCCGATTTAAACGATGACATATTTGCGTCCATGAAGTCAAGCACGATCAGACATGCATGTACGTGGCTTTCACTCTGCACGCGAACCGGTGCTCGGGGATGTACCCGGGCACGCACACATAAACGCACGCACGCACACACGCAAGCACTGACACAAACACACACACACGTGCGGGCACGCACACATAAACGCACGCACGCACGCAAGCACACACACAAACACACACACACGTGCGGGCACGCACACATAAACGCACGCACGCACGCAAGTACACACACAAACACACACACGTGCGGGCACGCACACATAAACGCACGCACGCACGCAAGCACACACACAAACACACACACACGTGCGCACACACACACACACACACGTGCGCGCACGCACACATACACATGTACGCGCGCACACACACACAGAGCGCGCACACGCGAAAGAACGAACGAACGAACGAACGAACGAACGAACTTTATTTTACAAGGGTAGTGAATTAGGCAGTAGTGCCTTTCTTACATTCAGCCCTTGAGGCAAAATATTCAAATGTGGTGAGAGAGAGAGAGAGAGAGAGAGAGAGAGAGAGAGAGAGAGAGAGAGAGAGAGAGGAGAGAGAGAGGGAGGGGGGGTAGCTGGGGAAAGGGGGAGGAAGGGAGAGAGAGGTGGGGGGGGGGGGGTAGCTGGGGAAAGGGGGAGGAAGGGAAGAGAGATAGAGAGGGGGGGGGGGGGGGGCGGGGAGAGAGAGAGAGAACGAACGAACGAACGAACGAAGTTTATTCAATAGGCCGACAGCCCATTTGAAATTGATGAACAATTTGGGTGTGTCAACATGCACATCTCCAACTTTAGTCATAAATGAATATCAGGCTGGAAGTTGCACTAATACAGTGCATTATTAATTTCTATCCATGTACATGTACAGCATTTTTCTCCTCTCTAAGTTTCAGGGCGTAGAAAATAAACATGGCTACATCCCTTGTTGTCCGGAGACTTGATCCCTTCAAAATCCAGCTAACGTGCCTCCTTAGATATGGATGTATGTGGGGTGTGATGTATTTTTCTCTTAGTTTACTGTAAACACAGCAGTCAAACAGAAAATGGTTTTCATCT
>JAWQFJ010023854.1:217500-255000 GCA_034096865.1 Theodoxus fluviatilis | reverse complement strand
AGCAGCAGAAACAGTAAGAGCGATAACAGTAGCCACAGAAACAGCAGGAGCGATAGCAACAGCAGCAGAACAGTAGAAGCGATAGCAGCAGCAGCAGAACAGTAGAAGCGATAGCAGCAGCAGCAGAAGCAGATACAGTAGGAGCGATAGCAACAGCAGCAGAACAGTAGAAGCGATAGCAGCAGCAGCAGAAGCAGAAACAGTAGGAGCGATAGCAGTAGCAGCAGAAACAGTAGGAGCGATAGCAGTAGCAGCAGAAACAGTAGGAGCGATAGCAACAGCAGCAGAAGCAGCAGAAACAGTAGAAGCGGTAGCAGCAGCAGCAGCAAAAAAAGTAGAAGCGATAGCAGCACCATCACCATCACCATCACCACCATCACCTTCACCACCACCACCACCGCCACCATCACCATCACCATCACCACCACCACCATCACCACCACCACCACCATCACCTCCACCACCACCATCACCTCCACCACCATCATCTCCACCACCACCACCACCATCACCACCATCACTACCACCATCACCACCACCATCACCATAACCACCATCACCTCCACCACCACCACCATCACCTCCACCACCACCACCATCACCATCACCACCATCACCATCACCACCACCACCACCACCACCACCACCACCACCACCACCACCACCACCACCACCACCACCATCACCATCACCACCATCACCTCCACCACCATCACCACTATCACCATCACCACCATCACCTCCACCACCATCACCACCACCACCACCACCACCATCACCACCATCACCATCACCATCATCACCACCATCACCACCACCATCACCACCATCACCACCATCACCTCCACCACCATCACCACCACCATCACCACCACCATCACCTCCACCACAATCACTATCACCATCACCAGCATCACCACCACCACCACCACCACCACCATCACCACCGTCACCACCACCACCACCACCACCATCACCACCACCACCATCACCACCACCAACACCATCACCACAAACAACAATGTAGAAAGCAAAGCAGCAACAACAGAGCAGCAATAGGAACGGCAATGATGAAAAAGACGTAAATGGCAGGGATAATTATCTATGATCATCAACAAAGACCTTTAGAGCAACATTCGTAATGCGTGTCACTAACGAAAAAAGATATAGATATTTCAATAAAACCTGTTGAAAAGAACGAGTATGGGAAAAATAGTCTTAAGTGCATATAGAGGCTGATCCCTCCGTCAGTGCATGTGTGTGTGTGTGTGTGTGTGTGCGCGCGTTTGTGTGTGAGTGCATATGCATATATAGGTGTGAGTGTGTGTGTGTGTGTGTGTGTGTGTGTGTGTGTGTGTGTGTGTGTGTGTGTGTGTGTGTGTGAAGGTGTGTGTGTGAAGGTGTGTATGTGTAGATGTGTGTATGAGAGTTTGAGAGAGAGAGAGAGAGAGAGAGAGAGAGAGAGAGAGAGAGAGAGAGAGAGAGTGTGTGTGTGCGTGTGTGTGTATGTGTGCGTGTGTGTGTATATGTGTGTGTGTGTGTGTGTGTGTGTGTGTGTGTGTGTGTGTGTGTGTGTGTGTGTGTGTGTGTGTGTGTGTGTGTGTGTGTGTGTACGTGCGTGCGCGATTTTTGCAGTTTTTGTGTGGGGTAAATTGTTTGTTCGGATTTTTATTCTAGCTGGTTTGAGTGCGCTCGTGCATGCATGCGTCTGGGTATGTTTCTCCCAGAAGCACTCAGAGCTGCCCCATCTCTGTCCAGCTTCAAAAGAGGCCTAAAGACCTTCCTCTTCCAAGACTGAAACGACAATATGCTGTTGTGTAAAGCGCCGAAGAGCAGCAGAAATTCTGAATTCAGGCGCTCTATAAATTATTGACATACATACATAGGCCTACATACATGTTTGCGTGTGCGCGCGCGCACTTTGGCAAGTACTAGCAAAGACCAAACATTACATAGTAATGTACGGTCCTTGGTACAAGTACGTGTACTCACGCTCATCCCAACGTAATGGCGATCTGTAGGCCTATGGCAACGTGAAATCAGCGGACGCCACACAGCAAATGCAATGCACCGATGGATTGAAAAGAAGGCAGACACAAACCGACCCAGACCCAACCACACGCAGCTGTGCACACTATCACGTCAGCTGCCATTAATGTTGTGTGATATCATCTGTCTGAAGAAGATAGACTTTAAAGTCAATAAAACGTACGCCAGATGTTTTACAGGTGTGTGACTTATCTCTGTTTATACACGACTATAAATGTTGTTGTTGTTTTTTATTGTACAAGCGGGGCTATTCAACATTAAGGCAGATATAACGTGGAACATTCGTATGCCCTCTGTACGTACAGTGGCACAGGGGAAAAGGACAGTGCTATATTGATGTCATTGTTATCTGTCTATCGTGTGTAAACGATACTTGACCTGCGAGGACGATTCAGGTGAGGATGTGCTCATAGATCGTGTATTATAATGTAGGCTATTCAAATAGCGAATTTGATGGACATTAGAATTTAATCGATGTTGATTTGTGGAGAAGCGTAAACACAGAGAAACTGCTTACCTCGAATCTACGCCACTCTCGAAAACCCATTGAACTTCGGTAGTGGACCTTGCTAAGAATAGAATTTTACGTAAACAATGCTCGCACCTGCACTAGGGAATTTATCTTCCATCACGTGACGATGTACACTGCCGAGCCAGTCGTTATCTCGTTTTCAGACTGAGCTCGCATAATTATCAATGTGCAAACGGTCAGTGGATGTCTTTCGATTCGGCCGTCTAGTTTAATTGAAGGTCGGTATAATCATATTCTGTAACTGTGTGCTTTGGTATTAGCTTAATGTCACTGACGATGACTGATTGTATTGGTTGAATTTGCATTTCGTCCGTCCGCATTTACACCAATCTCTTGGTCCGTCAGTCAGTCATCCACTCAGTCAGTCATCCTGCCTCTGAGTGAGTGAGTGAGTGTGTGTGTGTGTGTGCGCGCGCGTGTGTGTGTGTGTGTGTGTGTGTGTGTGTGTGTGTGTGTGTGTGTGTGTGTACGTATGAGTGTGAGTGAGTGAGTGAGTGCGTGCGTGCGTGCGAACGTTTAAGTGAAAGAGCGTTCAAGTGTTAAATTCAATCGGAACTTATCAACAGAGCTCCAAGTTCGTCAAATCATCTCCGTGGGACATATGCACCATTGCCGCATCTGGAGTATAAGAGATTGTATGTGTGTGAATGTGTGTGTGTTTTGTACGTGTGTGTGTGTGCATGGAAGAGTGTGTGTTTGTGTGTATATGTGTGTGAGTGTGTGTGAATGCGTGTTTGTTGTTTGATTGTGCGTGTGTGTGTGTGCATGTAAGAGTGTGCGCAGCCTCACTAATTTCACTTATCTGGAGTATAGATTTTCCTCACATGAATCAGTACAGAAATATTGGTCAGTGAAAACAACTACACTACGCACAAAAAGTTAAGGATCACTTTGAGAAAACAGGTGTGTAATAAACTCAGTTCACAACTGTTAGTCATGTGTCAGTCCAGCGAAATTGTTATGAAATCTCATTCAGCTGTAAGTGGACGATGTTGTGTTAGTGGGAGAGTTGCACGAGATTCTCAACTACTGAGCTTGGCCGCAAACAAAAAAGGGGAAACTTGCGAAAAAAGACGTTATTTTGAACCATACTGCCTGAATGCATTGCACGAGCCAGATGGAAAAAAACATGATGCACGTGCAAGCACTGCTGTTTATGTGTGAGATGCTGTCACTTGCTTGGCTCTATAAGAAGGCACTCTCCCAGTAGTTGGCCTGATCTGACAATGCCTCCACGACGAAAATTGAGCGAGTTCGACAGGACACGAGAGCAGTTGCATGGTTCCAAGATGGTGTTCCCAAGCGTGAAGTGGCCAGACGTCTTCAGGTATTAATCTCGGTCATTGTCAGACTGACTCAACGCCACGCAGCCACAGGGAGGGTCCAGGAAAGACTCTGATCTGGTCGACCAAAAAAGACAACCCCACGTGAAGATCGCCTCATTGAACGACAAGCCCTGCAGACAAGAGCAGCCTCTTCCAGCATCATTCGAAGGCAACTGAGGGTGGCAGCTAACGTCAACGTCTGTCAACAGACCATACGGAACCGCCTTCATGGGTTTAACCTCCGTTCTCGTCGGCCAGCTCTACGGCCATGCTTAACTCCAGCCCATAGGGCGGCACACCGCGCCTTCTGCAGATGTCGCGTGAGGTGGATACATCATGAATGGTCCCAGGTTCTATTCAGTGATGAATCACGCTTCACCATGAACCACAACGACGGCCGTCTGAGGGTCTGGAGGAGGCCAGGGCAACGCTTTATGGACGCCACTGTCCAAGAAAAAGTGGCCTTCGGGGGAGATTCTGTTATGGTCTGGGGGGCCTTCAGCCTTTACCACAGAACACCCCTGTATCATGTACAGGGTAACCTGACTGGCTTCAGATACTGGGATGAGATCCTTCGACCGCTTGCTGTGCCTACACTGCAGCAGATGGGACCAAGGGCTGTCTTCCAGGATGGACAACTCCCTGGCCCACCGGGCAACAGTGATCAACGACTTCCTGCAGCAGTCTGGCGTCAACAGAATGAAGTAGCCAGCATGCAGTCCCGATTTAAACCCGATTGAGAACCTCTGGGATGATCGCAAATTGAGGAGCAACCGCCCCCCTCCCAGGGATGCCCAACACCTCTTCAAGAGAGACTATTTGAAAAAACACGGACAAACGCAAAGTGGGATTTAAACACGCAAAGGCAGACTGACAGGCAGACACACGAGCACACACAACGTGCGAGCGCGTTCACTTTCACACATACAAATTCTACGCATGCTCGTAGAAGCGCACAGTGCGCGACAGAATAAAACTGAACTGCGTGTAGACTACATCACAATACGGACATCTAGAGAACAAAGAGGCATATAAATCACAGGAAAGCAGTTGGGTAAAATGATATCGGATCAACGTGAAATCTAGACTGGAACGAAATGAAGAATTGGGTACGTGTAGGTCTAGTTGGACGACGGCGTTGTGTTTTTTCGACCGCACCACAACTGCCTCACGGCGAAAGGCGTACACTATCATGGAGAACACTTCATCAAGTCTAAATATGGGCATCGATGTCAGAGAAAATGTTATATCTTGTGAGCTTGACCTGGGAATGTGGAGCTATTTGCGTAAAGCTGTGCATGTTCCTGGTGAACAGAGGTAGTTAAATTGAATGACGTCACGCTGGATAAATGATTGTAGTCTGCTTTAGCTGTTTAGCGCCAGCTCGCAACATGGCCATTGAGGAGCGTGTTGGAAAGGACCTTGTTCAGTACAGGCCTTCACTGTTCATCCGCAGACGATGTCGTATTGCATGAAGCTAAGTCATACATTTTCCACGCCAGTCTTTTGTTCATTGAGTGGACTGTTCGTCGTCTACGAAGTGTTGATACAGTGTTCAAAAAAAGTAGAGGATATTGATATAAAAACCGCTGGCGCTGAACCTCCAGGTTTTGGCACAACAACAAAAAAAGATCGGGTTCGAACCCGCAACCTCTCGAGAGAACTATTGATGCATTCAACATATATCTTTGACGGTACTACTATTGACCGCAATACCCCGCAATACCCCGCAATACCCACAAATATACCGCAATACCACCAAATATGCAACTCGTACTTGCGTCAAATCGCCGTAGTTTGATGTTTGCTTCGTCCAAAGAACATACGTTACATAGACATAAAGAAGCGTCACTCCGCGATTTTAAGCAAGACGAGATTTAGAGTTGCGTCCCTTGTTTTGGTTGGCTGGCAGGCGAAATCAATGCTTGGAGCGATTATGCTCTAGCTACCTATTTTATGAGCCAGTGAGTCTCTCAAATTGACAATAAACTGATGACTGCTCTAGTGTTTAAACTGCCAAGACTTATCCGACAGGCAAATGATAGACAACGAGTTTAGATCTGATAGGTGGTCATTCAATGATCATAGTATACTATGTTTGGCCAGAAAACAACATTGAAACTGATGCGATGTTTCGATATCCTAATACGCTCAAAATACTTCTACTCAATTTTGAGACACATGGGTCGCCAAAAACCATACAAATTCAACTAAACTTTCGGACCGATACACAGAAGCGACCGCATCACGAAGGGACGTAACTCTCGGAAACAGTCAAACTACGGCGATCGCATTAGATCAGTCTTGGCAGCGTTCAGCGGGCTAAGTAAACATCAAACTACGGCGATTTGACGCAAGTACGAGTTGCATATTTGGTGGTATTGCGGTATATTTGTGGGTATTGCGGGGTATTGCGGTCAATAGTAGTACCCAGATTTGATAAATTAATGCTGTTCAAGGGTTACATTTTCGAAATGAAACGACCCGCATCGTAAAAAATCCTTCTGTCTCCTTCACCAACGTTCTGGAAATTATTCATTCTCGCATGGGTTCCCGAAACTCTAAATGACGTCAATCTAAAAAGATACCCATAATTTCTGCTGTTACGTCAATTGAAATGTTGAGACAGAAAGCTTCTAAGTGGGACTGAATTTCAGATCGTACATGCAAATGACGTCATGCTATTAATGACGTCAAATTTGGCTTTGCCGTCAAATGTCATTTCAATAATTTTTCGACCGGTAATTTCGAGAATACGACCTTAGAAAACCACTTTCTCTTCAAGCCTCGATTCTGAAAATTTGATACATTCAATCGGACCTAACTTCCAGTTAGTGTGCAAAATCTCAAGGAAATCCGTCCAGTAGTTTTTGAGATATAAGCCGTGGAGACGGGACAGACACACACACACACACACAGACAGATAAAGTCTGTAGGACCTCCAGTAAACCTGGAGGGATAAATGAGACTATAACCAAGTTCCGTTTATAATCAGAGACTTGCTTTATTTCATTATGGATGCAAGAGCATGTTAACAACATTTTCAAAGCAAAAATCAACAACAAAATTAGTCACGTGACTTTTTACACGCTTCCCCTCAAAGCAGGGTGACATTTCAAAAATAACAAAAGTTCTGAAAGTCTCTAATAACGAGTCGGGCCTCCGTTAACGGTCAATCAGGCTGTGCAGCGCCTCCTCATGCTGTTGATGTGCTGCCTGATGGTTGCTTGAGGAATTGCAGCCCATTCCTGCTGAAGGACAAGGGCCAGCTGCTGAAGGTTCTGGGGAGCTGGAACGACATCACGGACACGTCTCCCCAGAAAGTCCCACAGGTTTTCAAGAGGGGACAGGTCGGGGGACATCGATGGCCATGGCAGGGAATTGATCTGCCGTCTTTGCAGGTGATTCCTGACGACATTTGCTCCATGAGCTGGGGCATTGGCGTCCTGCAAGATGAATCCCGGCCCATGGCGGCGTGCAATGGGCACAACAAGTGGATCAATGATGTTGTCCCGGTAGTAGACACCATTGACATTGCCCTGGCACACATGAAGGGGCGTTCTGCCAGTGCTGGTCATGCCACCACACACCATAACGCTGCCCCGCTCAAAGCGGTGGTGAGCAATCATGTTGTCCTGATGATAACGGTCTCCACGATGCCTCCAAACTCGCACCCGGCCATCGTTGAAGTCCAGCTCGAATCTCGATTCGTCCGAAAACATCACGTCACCCCATTGGCGCCTGGTCCATCGTTGGTGGATGCTGCACCAGGCGCTTCTTGCTTGGCGATGGCGTGGTGTGAGAGGCAACACTATCCGCGGTATAAAGATGTTCACCTGAGCGTCAAACAACCGGTTTCGGAGGGTCTGGGCGGAGACTTGAACCCCTGCTACCCGTTGGAGGTGTTGTCTCAACCGGGTAGCACTTTGGGTGTTGTTTAGTTGACCATGATTGGTGATGATCAAGTCTTGACGACGGGTGGTTATTCTTGGTCGCCCACTTCTAGGCGTGTCGACAACTTCTCCGGTATTAAGGTAACGGTTCCACAGTCTGCTGATGACAGACTGTGAAACACCAAGGTGTCTTGCCACGTTCACCTGCGTACTTCCGGTCTGTAGCATTCCGACTCTGACCCATCTTTGGTCTTCTCTTAGCCGATGTATGATTTCAACTGAAGTTTTGACCGACTGTGTGGCTAGAACACACTTGCCAGGAGTGAGTACAGTCAAAATTATTCGATTTGCACGTGTTTTTGACGCAGAAAACCTTTGTGTGAAAATGGGGCATTGACCCCAAACTGCCTTGCGTTAATTTACTTTTTTGCACGAGCATCCAGGAACTAGGTCAATGGTGTGAAAATGTAAGGCAATGGTGTGGCTATCCATGACCATCAATAAATAATTCCTGCCTTTGAAGATTCATCTGACTTTTATGCTTCAAACTCAATATCCCCTACTTTTTTTGAACACTGTATATGGAACTACACAAGATTGTGATTAGTACAGTGAGAAGTGATGATCTGAGATATCATCAGTCTCTTCAGAATAATCATGTTCACGTGATTTAAACTGAAAGCCTTTCCTCGGCACTTCAGTATCGATGTTCTCGCAGACTTCTGCTATTTACAGCGGTGTCCTGTGTGTACTACTCGGTAGACTGATTAGTGATATTGTTGCTCTCGAATGTGATCAGTGATGACGTTTGCAAACTTTTTTGCACTTTTGCCTTTGCAATTTATTTCATTTGTCGAGAATTCCCTCACATTAAAGGTTAATTGCACGACAGTATGCAGTCACTGTCCTCACAGGTACCAGGTTTTAGTCCCTGGTGGGCCCAAGTAGAAGCAATTAGTTGTCAGACCTTCATCATCGCAATGCTACCACCCTAATGAGATTCAGTGATTGGGGGGGGGGGGGGGGAGAGGAAGAGCTAGGGCTCGAGAGAGAGAGAGAGAGAGAGAGAGAGAGAGAGAGAGAGAGAGAGAGACACACACACACACACACACACACACACACACACACTTTTAGAGAGAGAAAAAAAACTTTACAGGAAAAAACGGATTAATTTCGGCTGAAATGAGTCAATAATTGGATCTACTACACTCGGGTCAATCGGGTGTTATGAGATGGCGGAATCTGCATGAACAGAACTGAAAATACTACCGGGTGCATTTACAAGTCTGAGACGCTATGTTTTCATTGACGCATGCCACTTGTCTCTTCAAGACGACGTACGTGTACAGAGGGACTGCCCTCGTACTCGCACTGTAGGATATGGTCATCAAAATAAAATGGACAATGGGAACCGTAGCATCTAAATGGTTCACAGCCTTTTCACGACAGGACGCCTAGCCCTTCATCACTAATGGAGCGTCACCAACTGTGCCACACGATCTAGAGTGCCCCTCACGACAAGCATGCAGATCGAGCACTCTCGGTGAAGCGAGGCCATGCAAGGTCTCTCCTCCAGCATGAGCCCCGGGCTCAGATAATAATAATAATAAAACAGACTATTTCTACGCACATACCTTCCCTAATAGGCAAGCTCATGGCGTTTACAATGAGAAAGTCTACACTCATACAAAGCATTCTAACACTTGCACACTGTACAGTTGAAATAAAAGAAAAATTAAATACAATTAAGTAGCAGGCAATAAGCAAAACACGAAACATAAAAGAGGCGCCTTGTGAAGCACTTCACTGCTCGTCAGGAAAGACTGACCGGAACATGTGTGTCTTGAGGGAGGTTTTGAACTGGGACATGGAATCAGAGTGACGGACAGGGAAAGGTAGGCTATTCCACGTTACAGGGCCGATGTAGGAGAAAGCTCGCTGTCCTTGGGTTTTCTTTTTGCGACGGGGGACATTTAACGTTTTGGTGTCTGCAGCTGAACGGTTATTTCTAGCGAGGGTGTAGACAGTGAGAATTTCTTTAAGTGCGTGTGGTGTAGTTTGATTGAAGAAGTTGAAACTCATAGTGGCTAGCTTATACTCTATCCTCTGAGCGACGGGGAGCCAATGCAGTGCACGAAGGAGTTTGGATGTGGGAGTTCTCTTGGGACATCTAAAAACTAATCTAACAGCAGTGGTTTGGACTTTTTGCAGTTTGTTTACCAGAGTGTCAGGAACGCCGGCAAGAAGAGAATTTCCATAATCAAGACGGGACAGAACAAGGGAAGTGACAAGGGTTTGAGTGGCCTGTTGTGAAAGATAGTGACGAATAGTGCCAATTTTCCTTAACTCGTAGTAAGCTAACTGGCAAACTTTGTTCCCATGAACTCTCATAGAAATATCATCATCGAACAAGACACCTAATCTGGGATACCTCCTGTCCAGATCACTGCAGTTACTGTTTTCTAGTAAATGTACGGAGCAGAAATTCAATCAAGCTGTGTTACAACCCACTCAGAGCCATGATTTGTAGTGTTCCCAAGTGTTGACCTGCGATGGCACAGTGACGTCACTTCAGCTGCAGCTGAGACGTCCCCCACAGTCCAATCACCGCCGCTGTTTTCATCGGCAGAGCTCCAGGTGCTTCACCACTGTGGGAACTTTCCATCCTCTGTTTGGACGCCAGTTGCGAAGACGCTGTAGGCTATTGTTGCCGGCGAGGAATTTCCCCCCACATACATTTGCCTCGCTTCTTCACCACGGAAAAATTGTGTGCGTTGAATATATGAAGACTCACTGTTAACAGAGAACTACGGAGTTGCGAGAATACCGAAACTAGAGAAACGCCACGAAACAATTTGTTCACACTCAAGTGCAGGTAATCTCACTGGCTCGACTTGAAACGTCACTTCTGTCCTTCGGAAAAGTTCCAAGACGCAAAGACGCATTTCATCATGGATGCGCGGACGTACACTACTACATGTGGTCTTAGCTCTGTTGTTCTTGCAAAGCCTAGTCGGGGGCCAAAACGTCATCCAGTCCAAGTGGAGAAGAGTCTTCTCAGCAGACTTGGCCATTACCAAAGACAGACTATCTGTCCTGACTGCCAGGTCCAAATATACGTGCGGCGGCCTCTGCGCGAGAGAGGGCTCGTGTCGGGCTTTCGCTTTCCAGCCAAGCTCTTCGTCTTGCTCCTTGTATTCCCGAATCGTGGAGTATGACCGTGAGGGGGATCCAGCCCACGGAACCAATTACTACTGGCCGCAAGGACAGCACTGTCCCTCGGAGCTTGGCTACGTACTGGACGGTGACTTGTGCTTCAAGGTGTCCGCGTCCAAGTCGGGCTGGTACCCAGCCCAAGCTGTGAGTCGAGGTGATGATGGACACCTGTTCGTGGGCAACACCCAGGCGAAGATTGATACCTTGGTGGTGCACACAGCGCCTGATGGCAAGGCATGGCTGGGGGCGAATGACCTGTCAGGTGAGTATTTACACAGACGTGCTCTACCTCTACGTCCTTTTTCTTCCTTCCGTCTAGCGAAATTAGACAAGCTCGGCCAATAAACTTTTTTGCGAGCTCATCCGTGGATTCTCTACTCTAAAAAATGTTTTCCCCTCTTTCCTTCAGGAGAGTGGCGCTGGGTAGACGGAAGTTTGCTCCCTTTGAAATATCCTGCCTGGAGCGGAGGCCACCCGTCAGGGGGCACCCAGCACTGGGTTGGCATGACAACGGATGGTCGACTTCATGACGTAGCCTCTCACGTCCTCGATTACTACGTCTGCCAGATACCAGTGTAAAGCCCTCCCATGCGGTCTCTGCAGTGACGACCAATGTTCATGAGAAATCTACACGAGCCGCATTTCCAGGAGATGGTTTGAGGAGCTCGTTTCCCCGTCCTTCGAAATGCACTTTATGAAGATGTCTAGCAGCGTTTGTCAGGGAATTCTGTCAAACGTGCAAAGATTGTTTTCCAGTTGGTCACATTAAAAGGCTTCACCATTTTCAGTGGATATTATGTGTAGCGGACTAGACATCTCCTTCAGCAGGCCTTTTAGCGCACTTCACTAACTATTGCTTCCCCTCAGCATCGTCCTTTCACATTTACCCAAGCACAACCAGGGAAAATCACTGTTACTCAAAGTTAGTGTAGCTTTTGCATCGCCTTTTCAAGCTCGCTTTAAGAAGTGTTTGCATTTTATGCGATTGCGGGGGAGCACGTCATATGAAATATATCGTCCTTTGTGTCATAGCTGCGCATTCTCTTCTAGGCGTTTTAATTTTCGCCGTTTATGCAATGTTTACAGACGAACATTATGCAGTGCGTGTGTAAGGTTAAGATAAAAACTTAACCATTATGCCAGCTGGCAGCCTTGTCCAATGGCAAGCTTTCTGGACTGCTGTTTGGCCCTCTGGAGAGTCAACCCTGGTGCGGCCTACGCCACTGCCAGATACAGGGGGTTGCTGTTGTGGTGGAAGTCCACAATAAATTTTAAATGTATATGGATGGATGGTGTTTTACGGCCTATCAGCCTTTGTAGGCTATGTAAGGCCATAAAGCTCGACAATCACTTAGCAGTTTTTAGTAAACGTAAATCTCGTCACGGTGCCCAGAGTTATTCGCCTCTTACGAATCGCGTAGGGAGACACGGTGGGTCCCACGGGGGGAATTTGAATGTATAAAAATTGAGCGTTAGGCTACAAACGTTTCGTCCTACCCCCACCCTGCTACTGTCCACCTCGTCACTGTCGCTCTCCCCTCTCCAAGGACATACAACTCCCGTTACCTTTTGGGTCAAACCAGAGATGTCCTTTTCTCCGCTTGATCCATCCCCACATGTGGCTATCAGTACACTCGTGTGTATTTTGTGTACAATTTGCTTGCATAGTGTACTTATCCTTGTGGTAAAGACAGTCTCAGGAACGTTCAGTTTCATTTATGGATACTCATATTTACTCTTGCTCTGAGTGGTAACCATTCTTCGTTGTCGTGGAAAGATCCTGTGGTGGGCATTCAACTTGTAAAGTCCGTGAAAACTAGAGAGCACTCTGAAGAGCACAAACCCCTGGCAAGAAAGTCACAATCTAGCGCTGCTAGTGGTTCAAGGAGGTACGACGGTGATGCAGCCTGTACACAGCGGTTGAATACACGGCAGCTCTTCCATGGCCTGTCTAATTGAGGCAGCATGTTCTGCTAGCCAGGCATGACGCTATGAAGTTTAGCTCATTTTAGCGCCTGCTAGCGGTCTCAGAGTGTGAAGTGCATCATGCCAGTTTGTGGTACACGGCGACCCACGGCGCTGCAATAGAATCTCATTATGGTTGTAATTCCAAAACGAGATTACAAATAACCTTCCCAAAATGCGATGGCGTATTCATGGGGTGAAACCCTTCCCAAAATGCAATGGCGTATTCATGGGGTGAAACCCTGGCTGTCGTCAGAATCCATTTTGAACTCCTCGAGTTATTTTGCACAAAGAATAACGCATGCACGCGCCAACTGACTGTAAACATACCTTCCTTGGCGGAGGCAATGAAGGACTTCCTATTTCTGCCAGGTAGCAGCTACAAGACCTGCAAAGCATCAACCATCAAAGCAGCCAGCTGAAATTTGGTGGCAAGAAGGCAGAACAACCACAGGACGGATCCTCAGTGTGTTGTGAAAGCTACTGAGGAGAAAGTTATTTCAAACAACAAATTCACAGAGCCTTACCATTTCCTACATACAATGTCTTGTTCCATGGTTTGCATGTATTCCCTAAGAAGCCATGCTCAAGATTCCTTTCGTAAAGCTGATAATCATCTTGAGTAGTTACAAGATCTTTGGTAATACCATTTGTACAAGTTTCGTTTTTGACAATAAAAGTACACATGTGCATTGTTTCAATAGCATATGTTGTCTTTATTCCCTCATAAGTTCATCATTCACACATGCTACTGTACAAGAGTTTTGCATCATGCATCAAAAGAACCTTACTAACACATTTATGTGACCTGTTCTGGAAATAGGTACAAAAAGTCATGCAAAATGCCAGAAAACGAAAGTTGGCTAGTGTCAAACCTGATTTTATTAATGTGTTTGGGCTATTTCTTGCCTCTGGGACCATTTTTCTGGCATCGCCAAGAGTTTGGAAGCTAATTATAGCCTAAAAAGTGGTTTAAGTAACTGTTTTAGTGATGTGCTTACTAGCTTGTGTGGTCTAAATAGCATCAATTATGTGTGGGTTGAATATGGACCAACTATTCTGTCCACTCACTGCATGATTTCCTTCCTAAATAGATCATCTTTAGAAAATTGAAGATGGCAGATGCTCCCAAGACGGTCAAAAGAAAAGGTTCAAAGATTCACTTCAAATCTCTCCCTCAGAGTTCTTCATGAATTCTGGAAGTTGGAGGAGCTTTGCCCGAGATTGCTCCACACAGTAAAGTCACATCTGTGCTGTGCAGCAGTGATTGAGAGAGGTGGACTTGGAGGCTATCCAGGAACATCTACAACACAGAGCCATGGCCAGCAGCTTCCCGTGTTCCCTTTGTCTCACTCTGACCAATGCTTTGAGGCACAGCGTGGCCAGGGCAGCCATCTCTAGGTCCAGTGCTACAGATCCCAGTGGCACCGTGGTCCTCTTCACTTTTGAGAGACAAACACACGACATGGGACTGCTTTCCATTACCTGCGTACAGTAATGAGAGTGACTGGCATCTGTCATGCTTGGCTTGTCCCGTGGACAGTGTCAAGGTAAGGTGAGGGTGAAAGTGCTTGGTTTTATCTCTCAAATCTTCACCCATTTGTGGGTGATCAAACCACACCTTTTACCTCTTGGTCATCCGGCTTCCCTTACTCCAACACATTCTAAACCCCTTTGATAGCATGCAACCAGATGTGGTCATTGGAAGCTTCAATGTAAATTTTTACATTTTTCCAGGTCAGCCCTCACATGTACCCATTTCACTCATGGGTGGGGAGGAGCAAAGTGACTTCAGCATCTCCCTCAAGGATGCGACTCTGGGATCTGTGCAGCTTCTAAAAACACAGCCACACACCCCATGTCCAGCGCTCAATGCACAGCCACACACCCCATGTCCTGCGCTCAGTGCACAGCCACACACCCCATGTCCAGTGCTCAATGCACAGCCGCACACCCCATCTCCAGCGCTCAATGCACAGCCACACACCCCATGTCCAGCGCTCAATGCACAGCCACACACCCCATGTCCAGCGCTCAATGCACAGCCACACACCCCATGTCCAGCGCTCAATGCACAGCCACACACCCCATGTCCAGCGCTCAATGCACAGCCACACACCCCATGTCCAGCGCTCAATGCACAGCCACAGAGTCGCACAGTGAGCCACAGAGACATTGAGACTTTGAAACTTTATTGTAAGGCCGACGGCCCGTCACAACATTTTACATTCTCATCAGTCGTTCAAGGTTCTTGATTACAGCAAAAGTACTTCAATCGGTAAACAACAGTTTTGTCGTACAATGTACGAAAACAACATTGTAATTTTTTCCCCGAATCATTTACAACATAATGGTAGATGACGCACTCAGTACCATTGTATCAGTTGTTTTGTTTATTCTACACAATGGCAACTGATTATCTGCTAAAACCCAGGATACATAATTATCTTACTTGCCTAACATGTCCGTCTTGAAGTCTTTGATGTCGGTTGAGTGTAGTGTAAAAACATGGCGACGTGTTTTGTTTTTATGTACCCATGTCCATCTATGAAGAATATGAAACCTTGCATATTCATAAATTTGATGTATCTTTTGATGTACTTTTCCCTCAGGTCTTCATATGTGGGGCACACCAACAAGAGATGCATTTCATTCTCCGTGTTATCATTACAGAATGGACATTTTATCTCTTCTCTTCTATATAACTTGTTTCCATTAAGTCCGTGTACTCCCAACCGGAAGCGCGTAAGTGCAACTCTAAATTTTGCTATGTTTATGGTACTAAGATATTTTTCACATTCAAACGTATTTTTGAAGGTACTGTACAATGTCAGACGTTCACTTTCAGTAATCTTACAATGCCATCTCTGTCTATAGCAGTCTTGTAGTCTAATCTTAAGGTTTTTCAGGAAGTTTCTTTCGTTATTAGTCCCTTTGTTGTACCATATGTAGGCGAAACCTGATTCGCAGAGACAATCTTTGATAAACTTCAACCAGTTTCGTTCATTGGGGATAGTTGCGCTTGACTGCGTAAGGAATGCTTGCTTAGGTAATCTGTCATTTGGCAGGTTTTGTAGTTTAAGCCAGTATTTAATGGACCTAATAGTGCTATTGATTTTTAGGGGAAACCTTCCTGTTTCACCATATACAAGATGATTTGGTGTCTTGACGTCAACTTTTAAAAATCGTTTGCAAGCAAACATGTGCGCTTTTTCTATATTTGAATGTTCCTGCAGGCCCCACAATTCTGATGCATATAACAACAAGGGTTGGATTTGGGCGTCAAACATTTTGAAATATAATTTTGGCGTGTGACTGTAAAGAGTCCTTAGCATCTCTAGTAATGAAACTGTTTTTTTTTTTGCTTTTGTGGTTGCGCTGTCTAATGCTCCTGATTTTGATAGTCTAGTCATAAATGTGTAACCAAGACATCTAAAAGAGTTTACGACTTCTAGTTTGGAACCGTTTAGGTACCATTTTTCTCCCTGGGTGAGGAATCCTCCTCTCCGAAATACCATGACCTACACAGTGAGCCACAGAGTCCCACAGTGAGCCACAGAGTCCCACAGTGAGCCACTAGGCATGTCCTAATCAAAGCTGCCCTGCTGTGTACCGCCTCTCCATGTCAGCATACATTCTCAGTTCCTGCAAGACAAAGGACACAACGGCCTTGATATCTGCTACAACTTAAAGCCATGGGTATTGTGAGAATGTATCCAACACTTTACTGAAATTGACAGAAACAAAGAATTAAATCCATGGCATTCTTCAGTAAGAAATTGAAGTGTGATGTTCTATGTGAGCACACATATGCAAAAGTTACATTGATAATAATTAAATCCTTAGATGTCGTTATAAAATCTACCAGTCTTTACATGAAACCTAGCAATGTCAAGGATTTTACAAGCTACTGCCACTTCTTCTCTTCCTTAGCAAGCAATCCACTCACAAAACTTGAAGTTCCAGCAGAGCCTGTACGATATAGTTACAGGATTGGTAAACTCCTTCAGAATTTTTATACTGTAAACCTCTAAAACTGAAAGCTGGTAACCAGCCAAGGGTGCTTACGGCTTCTGTGAGACACAGCTGTGTAGTCCGGACTGCTTGTTCAAAGTGAGCCTTGTGGAGCATAACACTGGAGACCCGAGACATCTTGGTGAAATCCTCCACATCACTGCCCTCCAGGCTGTCCACCGCCACAGTCACTGCCTCTCGCACCATGGCAGTCAGCTCTGCACCGCTGTGGAGTCAGGCCAAGAAATTAGAGTGAGCTCAAATACCTCAGAACATTCTATTCGATCTCAAATGTTGAAGAAAAATGAAAAAGTATTGGAATTGAATGATTCATCTACTTGTCTATATCTTAGTCTCAAATTTGCTTTGCAAAAGGTGAAAGGCAATATGACCAGCCCTCTATTAGTAGCTGGCACAATTTTGACATCTTAGTCAGTTTCTATATGGTCTATATACACACATTTGGCTCCCCACCCCCTCCCCCAAACCCCAACTACCCACCTCACCCACCCCCTATCAGCTGGACACCCTGGCTGTTGGCTGCAATAGCATGACAACTATGTAAATAGATTATTCAGTGGGATAGTCAAAGGTCTCTGCCATTTAACAGAAGTAGCATGACACCTTCACCAGGAAGTCTGTACACAGATTACTCAATGCCTCTTTCAGTCAGTTCTACAATGGGGCAGTCTGTACACAGATTGCTCAATGGCTCTGTCAGCCAGTTCTACACTGGGGCAGGCTGTACACAGATTACTCAATGCCTCTGTCAGCCAGTTCTACAGTGGGGCAGTCTGTACACAGATTACTCAATGGCTCTGTCAGCCAGTTCTATACTGGGGCAGTGTGTACACAGATTACTCAATGCCACTGTAAGCCAGTTCTACACTGGGGCAGTCTGTACACAGATTACTCAATGCCTCTGTCAGCCAGTTCTACACTGGGGCAGTCTGTACACAGATTACTCAATGCCTCTGCCAGCCAGTCCTACACTGGGGCAGTGTGTACACAGATTACTCAATGGCTCTGCCAGCCAGTTCTACACTAAGGCAGTCTGTACACAGATTACTCAATGCCTCTGTCAGCCAGTTCTACACTGGGGCAGTCTGTACACAGATTACTCAATGGCTCTGCCAGCCAGTTCTACACTGGGGCAGTCTGTACACAGATTACTCAATGCCTCTGCCAGCCAGTTCTACACTGGGGCAGGCTGTACACAGATTACTCAATGCCTCTGCCAGCCAGTTCTACACTAGGGCAATCTGTACACAGATTACTCAATGGCTCTGCCAGCCAGTTCTACAATGGGGCAGTCTGTACACAGATTGCTCAATGGCTCTGTCAGCCAGTTCTACACTGGGGCAGGCTGTACACAGATTAGTCAATGGCTCTGCCAGCCAGTTCTACACTGGGGCAGTCTGTACACAGATTACTCAATGCCTCTGTCAGGCAGTTAGTTCTACACTGGGGCAGTCTGTACACAAATTAATGCCTCTGCCAGCCAGTCCTACACTGGGGCAGTGTGTACACAGATTACTCAGTGCCTCTGTCAACCAGTTCTACACTGGGGCAGTCTGTACACAGATTACTCAGTGCCTCTGTCAACCAGTTCTACACTGGGGCAGTCTGTACACAGATTACTCAATGCCTCTGCCAGCCAGTTCTACACTGGGGCAGTCTGTACACAGATTACTCTATGGCTCTGTAAGCCAGTTCTACACTGGGGCAGTCTGTACACAGATTACTCAATGCCTCTGTCAGCCAGTTCTACACTGGGGCAGTCTGTACACAGATTACTCAATGCCTCTGTCAGCCAGTTCTACACTGGGGCAGTCTGTACACAGATTACTCAATGCCTCTGTCAGCCAGTTCTACACTGGGGCAGTCTGTACACAGATTACTCAATGCCTCTGTCAGCCAGTTCTACACTGGGGCAGTCTGTACACAGATTACTCAATGCCTCTGTCAGGCAGTTAGTTCTACACTGGGGCAGTCTGTACACAGATTACTCAATGCCTCTGTCAGCCAGTTCTACACTGGGGCAGTCTGTACACAGATTACTCAATGCCTGTGTCAGCCAGTTCTACACTGGGGCATTCTGTACACAGATTACTCAATGCCTGTGTCAGCCAGTTCTACACTGAGGCAGTCTGTACACAGATTACTCAATGCCTCTGACAGCCAGTTCTACACTGGGGCAGTCTGTACACAGATTACTCTATGGCTCTGTAAGCCAGTTCTACACTGGGGCAGTCTGTACACAGATTACTCAATGCCTCTGTCAGCCAGTTCTACACTGGGGCAGTCTGTACACAGATTACTCAATGCCTCTGTCAGCCAGTTCTACACTGGGGCAGTCTGTACACAGATTACTCAATGCCTCTGTCAGCCAGTTCTACACTGGGGCAGTCTGTACACAGATTACTCAATGCCTCTGTCAGCCAGTTCTACACTGGGGCAGTCTGTACACAGATTACTCAATGCCTCTGTCAGGCAGTTAGTTCTACACTGGGGCAGTCTGTACACAGATTACTCAATGCCTGTGTCAGCCAGTTCTACACTGAGGCAGTCTGTACACAGATTACTCAATGCCTGTGTCAGCCAGTTCTACACTGAGGCAGTCTGTACACAGATTACTCAATGCCTCTGACAGCCAGTTCTACAATGGGGCAGTCTGTACACAGATTACTCAATGGCTCTGCCAGCCAGTTCTACACTGGGGCAGTCTGTACACAGATTACTCAATGCCTCTGTCAGCCAGTTCTACACTGGGGCAGTCTGTACACAGATTACTCAATGCCTCTGACAGCCAGTTCTACACTGGGGCAGTCTGTACACAGATTACTCAATGCCTGTGTCAGCCAGTTCGACACTGGGGCAGTCTGTACACAGATTACTCAATGCCTCTGACAGCCAGTTCTACACTGGGGCAGTCTGTACACAGATTACTCAATGCCTGTGTCAGCCAGTTCTACACTGGGGCAGTCTGTACACAAATTACTCAATGCCTGTGTCAGCCAGTTCTACACTGGGGCAGTGTGTACACAGATTACTCAATGCCCCTGTCAGCCAGTTCTACACTGGGGCAGTCTGTACACAGATTACTCAATGCCCCTGTCAGCCAGTTCTACACTGGGGCAGTCTGACATCTCTGCCAAACCCTCTAGATGGGAAGAGTATGAAACCTCAGCAAGTTGATTTTTACATGAGACAAGTCTGACATCTCTCCAAGTCAATTCATGCTCAGGGCTATAATATCACATCTGCCAGTCAGTTTTCAAACAGGAACAGAATGACATACCTGCCTGACAATATGATACATAGGAAAGTCTAATATCTGTGAGGCATTTGGTTTCTACAACAGCTGCTTGTACCATGTCTGGTATTGAGTACATCTCAAGGCAGTCTTCAACATTGTCTGGGCTGGACTGAATATGATTGTCACATTTCATGCTGGAATAAAATAAAGATCAAACTCGTAGTTTTTTCCCTGGAATACGTACGAGAAGTTCTGGCACTTTTTGGCGACATCTTCCAAGTCCACGTCTTCCCCAAGCTCAACAGTTGCCTTGCCTGATGACAGTTTCTGAAAAAGATTCAAACAAAAGGATGAATGCCATGTTTCTTTGAAACAACAAAATATACTAACGCAATGATTAACTAAATAAATAATCAATTACCAAGGAGAAACAAATCATTACTGATACTAATTCCTTTACAATGTTCATTTCTGTGATTTTCAGTTATCCGCATTGCCTCTCCTGCTGCGGAGTAAAACCGGGTAGTGAGCGCTGCGCTGTGTCGACCGGGGGTTAAGGTCCCCAAAAACAAATTCTCATGTGAGCAAAAAATAAAATTGTTAGGAAAAAAAAGAAAAGGTAAGATGTGTCTTGCTTAAAAGCAACAGCTGAACATTTTCTATAATGCAGAAGGGAAAGATGCTTGTTTAATTAATGCATTATATTAAAAGTTTTCTTGTCAATATATAAAAACATCTTTGATCTTTGACAGCTTTCATCATGGGAGAGCTAGCAAGCATAAACAGTTGTACCAAAAAGCAAAACCACTTTCCTGTGGGAAAGGCAAGCCATTAAAGAAGCTGTGTCTGGTTATTGATCTCTATATATGGAGATAACAACTTGCACGTTGTTGCCTCAGCAACACTACCAATTCTTAGGTTCTGTATGTGCCATATACATGTACTGTTCCAGATAGTGAGGAAAACAGAGCCACTTTTAATGCCTAGTTCTATTTTATTGTTGTTACATTCATTTCAATGGTTTGAAGAGATATGGGTGATTATAGTGGCTTATTAAAGAAGCATTTGACCGAAAACCAACCCTCAAGACTCGTTTCAAAATATCCAGCCGTGCTTCTTCATCAGGCAATCCAATGAAAATCTTCTTGTCAATTCGGCCAGCTCGCATCAAGGCTGGATCAAGGACATCTAAAAGACAAAAACAAATGCAAGAAAACCTGTCCCAACTTCAGGAAACGTTTTGAATGGAAATTCCAATCACCACTACAACCAGAACATCAATGTCAAGTTGTTAACAACTTTGAAGTTTCTAAGTCTGCAGGTAGTGGCTGCAACTTCAAAGAAGGACAATTAAGGTGACATAGCAGATTCAAGAGCAGCAGTGCTGGTAACTGAACTGACAAACAAAACAGCAAATAGGAGCTGGCTCAATATGCCTTGGCTTGGGAGGCTGACCCATAGATAAATATGCGTACAAGTTCCTCACATCCCAACCCTGCAGGAGATGGAAAAAGTTTCAGGAACTCAAGCAGAAACTGAGCCAGCAACCTAGGGCATATATCATTGGAGATTTTCTTTGGGTAAAAAGGCTAACCCAAAGCTGAATGATGAATGCAAGACAAACCCCCGAAACTTACGAGGTCTGTTGGTGGCAGCCATGAGGATGACACGACTGTTCCGCTGCATCACGCCATCCAGCTCTGTGAGGAAGGTGCCCAGGATTCCACTGTTGCTGCCTTCCTGCAGGCATCACAAGGAAACAGTCTACAGCCAGCCCAGACTTCCCAGTGTCATTCCTGCAGCTTGGCATTAGAAAGTGGTGAAATAAGATATCATCACCTCTTGTCCTGCATCTTAAGGCATTTTGAAGGCAAACGGTTTTACTCATGTAATTGAGCAAGAAAAAAAAGGGCTGAAGTCTCTGGCAAACTTTGTTTGGAATATGTCGGAGCACTTCCACATGGGTACAGTGCATAGACTTAGAGAGCTGTTTGTTCCCTTTTCGGATGAATGGATGGATGGATGGATGGATGGATGGATGGATGAATGAATGGATAGTGTTTTATGGCCTATCTGCCTTTGTAGGCTATGTAAGGCCATTAAGCATGAAAATCACTAGTACAGTTTAGAGTATACACAAATCAAGTCACAGTGTCCCTAGTTATTCACCTCTTACGAATCGCGTAGAGAGATGCGGTGGGTCAATTCTTACCCTGAACCCACAGGGGGATCCCTTTTCGGTCAACATACTTAAAATATATTTACACAAAAACAAGAACATAGATTCTTTTAGTTATGGGCCTGGTTGCAAGATGATTCAGGTTGCAAAACTAAAGTTAAATCGCATTTTCTTTCAAATTTTTCATCAGTATAGTCATTGTGCATAACAGTCAACTTGATTTTAATAGGGAAAATGTCCTACAGATGACTTAAGACAGATGTCTTAAAAGCTTATTTTGTTCTTTCCACTGCTGAAGCCTTGTTGCCTCAAGTGAAGTCAAATGTAAATAAATGAAGTAAGGTTATGGTCTATATATTTTGGTAGTCTATGTAAAGCCAATGACTACATAATCCCTAGTGCTGATTAGAGTAAGACCAAGCCTCCATTTTTGTTGTTATTTGTGTAGTATTCATCATGGGGAAACTTGTCTAAGAGTGAAAACAAACATGGTTATTATCAAAATGTCCTGGGTAATGGATTTTATTCCAGCCTTGATCTTGCACAGTGGTGTTGGAGTTGCCTCCCTTGTACCATTTACTTCACTACTACAATGCACATCATTCTACAATTTGCCTTTCATAAACTGTGTAGGGAGGTGAGGTGGTCTATTCTTACCCCAAACAACAGGGGGTGTTTCAAATAGACATCATGATCATCTCTGCTGTAGGTTCAAGCCTGTTTCCCGAGCTCTCACACACTGCCCTGGCTTTGAAGCTCTTACCCTTTGCTCATCATGCTTGGTGCAGAGGGAGTCGATTTCGTCAAAGAACAGGATGCAAGGAGCAGCATTACGGGCCCTCCTGAATGCCGTCCTCAGGTTCTCCTCACTGGCACCAACATACTGCACACACACAGACAGCAGAGATTACTGAAGAAAGTTGGAACTTTGAATGAAAAGTGTCACCGCATACATAGCTTTTATACTGCCAGTGTAAGTAAACTCTTTGAAATTCACATTTTAAAAAGGAATGTAAAAAAAAATCCTGAAGTTTAATGTGTTTGACAGTTTGTGTAGAGTCGTGGTTGGGATTCTTGCAGAAACAACAGGTCCTTTGTAAACATGGAGAACAAAAGGCTGAGATAGAAATGGAATGGATTTTTACAGGCTATGTAGGCTACGTAAGGCCATTGAGCACGAAACTCACAATGGTTTAGAGTAATGAGCAAATCCCTACTTATTCACTTCTTACGAATGGCATAGGGAGATGCAGTGGGTCTATGTGACCCCACACCCACAGGTGGCCTGAAAAAGGCAGGACAGAGCTTTTGTTTTTCTTGATTAAAATTCATTCGTTTCCATTGTGTGAAACCTGCAACATGAAGGTAGGCTCCAGCTTACAGGATACCTAGATCCTTTCGGGGCCCAACTACCACTTTCTGTTTCAATTTGAATGCCTTATTGACTTATTACTGGATGTTTTCAGATCACAAGATTTAAAAAAAAAAGATTTAGAAGCCACTTCGCAACATCATTATTGAGCAGCAATACAAAGGCAGATGCATCGACATGATTAATTTCTCCTTTAAAATTTAAAAAACTTAGCATTCATATGTTCTTTATTTGAATGGTGACACTTTGAACACAATATTTCTGTAACTTTTGGCTCTACACACCTTGTTTTTCAGCTCAGGGCCACTGATGGGAAGGAAGTTGATGTTGGCCTCATTTGCTAATGCCTGAAAAACAACACCCCAGCTGATAGTTGATTTTCAAACAAACAAACAAACAACAAACAATCAAACACACACACACACACACACACACACACACACACACACACACACACCCCCCTCTCAAACAACCAAAATAAAAAATAAAAAACATCACAAAAAGGAAATGCAAATTCCACTTTAAATTGAGATTGGAAAATAACAGGGAAAGCAGATTTTTTCAAAATTCACAGCGTTATTAAAAGCAAATCACACTCACAAAGCCTTTCAAAAACAGCAACTGTTGGAAACAGAGGTTCTGGAAGAACTGAGGGTGGCCACAACTTTGGGCACGTTTGTTTGGCCCAAAATCTCTCGATTCTCTCTAAATGGCTAGTCGAGGGCGAGTGAGACGCTCCTACAGCTAGAAAAACGGCCAATCATCTTGCAAGGCGGAACAACATGGCTGCGTCCTGGCGCCAGTGTCGGCGAGGAAGTTGCCGATAGACGAAATAACTGACGATTCAGATATCACATCAGTTTTTCACTGCATAGAACATACCAATTGAGGGAGCTCCGAACCTCCCTTGGTTTCCCGCCTTCACGGCAAGTGCATCCTTATGAGCGAGGAACGTAGGCAACGCCTAGCCCTCACGATTCTCTCGAGATTTTAGGCTAAACAAACGCGCCCCAACTCCAGATCCAGTACAACCATAATATGGCTGCCCCCCAACCACACAGCCTAGCCCCATCCCCCATCCTCCCAAGTCAGGGACTGCCCCAAGCAGTCAAGGGGGCCACCAGGGGGCAAATATAAAACTGCTCTGCACCTCAAAACTGCTGAAAGTTTTTTCCTCTTTGTAGCAATTCCCTCATTTTCGTCCTGGTATGATTCCCTCACCTTCATGTCGCCATAATCTGCTACTCTGCAGTGTGTAGGTGTGAATGTGTGTGTGTGTCTGTTTGTGAATGTGTGTGTGTGAATGTGTGTGTGTGAATGTGTGTGTGTGTGTGTGTGAATGTGTGTGTGTGTGTGAATGTGTGTGAGTGAGCGTGGGCGTGTGTGTGTGTGTGTGTGTGTGTGTGTATGTGAGTGTGTATATAGGTGTGTGTGTGTGAGTATGTGTCTGTGTTTGTGTGTGTGTGTATGTGTATGTGTGTATGTATGTATGTATGTATGTATGTTTATGTATGTGTATGTATGTATCTTACTGATACCTCCCGGGACAACAGGCAGATTGCAACCAAACTGCCCTGAGTTAGACATCGAGACATGTCGCCAGGATAACTTTGTGAAGCTCTTAATAACTGTCGATAGCCTGTCGTATCTGGGACCGATAACCATGAGACTCTCGATACCGTGCGCGATTATGGTGCTGTGACGCGTCTCTTCTTGTTCGGATTACGCGTGATGGTTTTTGCGGTCTCTTGGATGTTTCATTTTCTTGTCTATTTGATGTGATATTTTCAGTGCACCAAAGTGTGTATTTTTTCGATAATAAAGTCAATTTGATGTGTGTGTGTGTGTGTGTGTGTGTGTGTGTGTGTGTGTGTGTGTGTGTGTGTGTATGTGTGTGTGTTTGTGTGTATGTGTGTGTTTGAGTGTGTGTTTGTTTGATTGTGTGTGTGTGTGTGTGTGTGTGTATGTGTGTGTGTGTGTGTGCATGTGTGTGTGTGTGCGTGTGTGTTTGTGTGTGTATATGTGTGTGTGTGTGTGTGTGTATGTGTGTGTGTGTGTGTGTGTGTGTGTGTATGCGCGTGTATGTATGTATGTGTGTGCTGCTCTTCCTGAGAGAGACAGAAAAAAAACGTGTTTGGTTAAATAACAAACACTGTAATTGAGGAATTTCAACATGCATACATGCAACAAACATTAAGGCGAATGTCCAATGAGCAGAAATGTCCCCCGTACACTGGACTTCAACCAGCACAGGGCCTCACCTTGGCAATGAGAGTCTTGCCGCAGCCAGGAGGACCCACAAGCAGGATGTTGGTCTTGTGGAAGAGGGAGTCAGGACAGAACACAGGCCGCTGGCAACAGCAATGACAGCAGCATGTCAAAACCATGGCCACTCCCATACTCGAGCCAAGTTCACCATGGACAATGGAAAATAAATGCATTAAACCATCCCTTAACTCTTAAGATCCTGTAAGTCATTCACTTGTTTCATTCCCCAGTCCTGTAAGAATTATGCAATCTGTTGAAAAATATCAGTCAAGTAACAGCCACGTGGGGTGGGCGGCTATGGGCGGTACAGGATTGAGCAGGGTGGGTGGTAATGGGCAGTACAGGATCTTAAGAGTTTTTTTTTTTTAAGGAAATTTTTTGTGTGGCTCTTGTTTATTAGTTTTGGGATAAAAACCTGCATAAATCTAAATGCATCCTTGGAGAAGAATGAGCAGGAAAAGAAAGTCATTTAGAGTCCTTTCACAGAGGTGACACAGAGGCATCCGTGAAGCACTCAACAAAAGGTCAAAGTGTAAGATTTAAGAAAGAAGTTATTCACTAAACTTTGCATTCGACAAGTTTTTAAGATATCTGCAGAGGGTGATTCATGGACAAAACTGTCCACCTTGACTGTGAATGTTGATACGTAGAGCTCTGCAAGTATTCCCACTGAAAAACACTACAAACAAGGCACGTCTTTCTGTGCCTTCCAATAAAATTCACCAGGAAGTTATGGAACATTACTGTCATGTCTACAAAAACATCTAAAATGTTCTTTATGTTGCCCTAACAAAGGAGTTTGGGCCTGACATGTTTATCTAACTGACACAGAATGTCTCCGTGACAAATTGCGCACTTTAACTGTTTTACAAAGTAGGTCCTGACATTTGACATTTTCTTGTTTCCCTATGAAAGAGTTCAAGGCAAGGCCAGGCTTTTCTGCACCAGACTGGCATGTTGAAGTGATGTGTTTCACTCTCACTTTCCTGCAACAGCATGGTACCCAGGTGCTGCAAGAAAAAGTCTTCCTCTGTCCTTTCTATTCCCCATTTCCTCTCCATCCTTTTCTTTTACACCTTTTCCTGTTTCTCTGCTGCATCAAGTCAACTGGTTCATTAACATGTGTACAGTATATACATGTATTCTCTTTTTAAAATCCAGTAACAATCTTGTCTTCCACTGTAGGAATACTTGTGGGCATACAGTATTGTGTTTTGCATCTCCTCAGAGAAGTGGTTAGTTCAAACATATTTGGTTGGACAGATTTATCTTCTGGACTTTAGTTTCTGACTACACACAGCTGGTAACGGTTTGAAAGACACTGTTTATAGTGGGCATCTGTTACATTCCAATCACAGGAACATTTACACCTGCATTTGCCAAATTGCCATGCAACCCCTAAAACCCCGGTACTGTAACATTACAGATGATTTGGATTCAACACCTAGGAAACAGCTGTTGACAGCTGGTTATTTCCATGAAATCCTTGATTCCTCCTGGACTGCTGGTCAGATCAAAGACACTATCTAACAGGACCACCAGCTCCACCGAATTGCACGAGAGGTCCTGGACACAGTGATTGGTGGGAACATCACTTCCGGTGAGCCACTATTTTACAATGGCTGCACTGTTCCCTCTCCGATGAAAGCTAACTAACTTAAAATATTAATTTGTTAGTCTGAAGAATACATCTTGATGACACATACCTACAGCACCTAAACTTTTGCAATAAAACTAACGGCAACACTGAAATATCACGCATACATTCTCGCACTGGTCTGGCAAATGTAAACAAATTAATCGACTATGAATTCTTGCTTCATTACTCTCTAAGTGTCTTTGATTACGAAAGTAATACACTACATTCTTTCAATCTTCGAATTAATTAAATGCAGATACACATGAAAGACACTACTATTTGAAAACACGATTATTACTAGTCCACTGTAGCTTTCATTCTACTGGAAGTGATGTTCCTGCGAATGTCTAAACGTCACAGAGATGCCAAATGACAAATCGCATCAAAACAGCTGAAGCTGGCAGTCCCATTAGATAGTGTCTATGGTCAGATGCAGTTTGCAGAGTGGGTCCACTTCCCTTGTCCGGCTCCCTCCTTTCCTCGCAACCTTCCGCAACCACTCACCAGCACAGCCTTCCTGATGGCGGTGACCACGCCGCGCAGTCCCCCAATCTGGTCCCAGGTCTCAGCAGGCACCATGGGGAACGCAGCCTTGGTGGTGGGTTGCACTGTCTTCAGTGCTGCCTGTGTCAGACACAGCCACAGTGACAGGCTGAATGGACAGGTGCATGGAGGGGCGATTGAGACAGTGAACAGATGAAAGAATGGATGGAAGAATGAAGTAATGAATGCTTTTATGACAGAATGGAAAAATGGATGGGGTGAGTGGATGAAGACAAATGCACAAATGAATGAATGAATGAATAAACAGTGAGAAATGAAAGGAGAGAAAGTATACATAAATAGACAAATGGATGCATCATAAAAAGAATAAGTATTTCATACAATAATAATATTTAATTACTTGTGAATAAATTAATAAACTCATTAATTAACAACTGGATGGATGGATGCATGGATGGGCAGGCAGGCAGGCAGGCAGGTGGATGGACGGGTAAGTGGATGGATGAATGGATGGTGGGTGGGGTGGGAGCTGGATGGATGGATGGAAAGGTGGATTGTAAAGGCAATAAAAGAACAAGTAAAGTATTCAGTCTTCAGGAGGGAGTGATTCAACATTTTAAGCAAGCAAACTCAGCAAGAGGGCAAAGTGCTATAAACTATTCTGTTCTAAAACGCATATCAAACATCTTCCAACCAAAAAATTACGACATCTGGGGCTTGAGGAATGAAAGACCAGTATGACTGAAAGGCAGAGCAGGTTGAAATGGTGGTAAAATAATCATTTCATTTCCTCACCCTACCAACAGCCTCCCCAACTCATTGGCAACCATAACCCATTGAAAACTTGACACTTAAATGTATGTTATGCATTTCTTCATACTCCACCACTGATCCTATCTGCAGGAACAGCACACTACTGATCCTATCCGCAACAACAGCACACTACTGATTTCATCTGCAAGAACAGCACACTACTGATCTCATCTGCACCAACACCACACTACTGATCCTATCTGCAACAACAGCACACTACTGATCTCATCTGCAACAACAGCACACTACTGATCTCATATGCAACAACAGCACACTACTGATCCTATTCGCAACAAAAGCACACTACTGATCCTATCTGCAACAACAGCACACTACTAATCTCATCTGCAACAACAGCACACTACTGATCTCATCTGCAACAACAGCACACTACTGATCCTATCTGCAGGAACTGATCACTACTGATCCTATCTGCAACAACAGCACACTACTGATCCTATTCGCAACAAAAGCACACTACTGATCCTATCTGCAACCACAGCACACTACTGATCTCATCTGCAACAACAGCACACTACTGATCTCATCTGCAACAACAGCACACTACTGATCTCATCTGCAACAACAGCACACTACTGATCCTATCTGCAACAACAGCACACTACTGATCCTATCTGCAACAACAGCACACTACTGATCTAATCTGCAACATCAGCACACTACTGATCCTATCTGCAACAACAGCACACTACTGATCCTATCTGCAACAACAGCACACTACTGATCCTATCTGCAACAACAGCACACTACTGATCTCATCTGCAACAACAGCACACTACTGATCCTATCTGCAAGAACAGCGCACCACTTATCCTATCTGCAACAACAGCACACTACTGATCTCATCTGCAACAACAGCACAGTACTGATCCTATCTGCAAGAACAGCGCACCACTTATCCTATCTGCAACAACAACACACTTCTGATCCTATCTGCAACAACAGGCAGCCATTGACACGACTCTGTGTGTGTGTGTGTGTGTGTGTGTGTGTGTGTTATGTATGTATGGTTTTGTGTGTGCATGTGTGTGTGTATGTATGTATGTATGTATGTATGTATGTATGTATGTATGTATGTATGTATGTGTATGTATGCATGTGTATGTATGTATGTATGTGTATGTAAGTATGTATGTATGTATGTGTATGCATGTGTGTGTGATTATGTGTGTGTATGCATGTGTGTGAATGCACGTGTGTGTGTGTATTGCATGTGTGTGTGTGCATGTGTGTGTGTGTGTGTGTCAGTGTGTGTGTGTGAAAAGCACATTAGCATATTTGTTCCATGATTCATATCCAGCATTTACAAGGACCTGGGTGCGATCACCCACTGCAGATGGCCTGCCATCCAAACCACCAGGAGGGACTAGACCCTGACTCATGCAAAAACAAGCAGTTGCTGTCTCCCCATGTTCCCCATCCCAGAGAAAGACATCACGGCATTCATGCCTTCCACTTCCTGTAGTGACAAAGGGGTGGATAGAAAATGTACCTCAAAATCTTGGGCTCGAATGGGAAGATCCTTGAGGTTCAAGGCAGAGAAATTAGAAACAGGCTTTCTGGGCATGTTCACATCATCACCATCTGCACCAGGCGTGAGGAAGAATCTAGAAAAACAGGCAGTACATCAACAGCTTACGGCAAGAAAACTGCCTGTCATATCACTACATAGCAAACTTTTCAGTCTCAGCACAAGCAGACAATTTGATTTTAAAAAAATGTTGTTTCAATTGTCAGAGCATAGGAGATATATGCAGGCATGCAGCTCATTTTTTTTTCATCAGGAATACATTGAGAGAAACACCTTACACACAATTATGATAGTATGTGGGACACTTTGTAGAAGACAAACCAGACAAGCTTCTACAGCAAAAAAATCAGGAAAAAATACAAAGAAGAATGAGTCTCAACGCAGCTGTGCTTGGCAGCATGAGATCTGAACGCCATAACTGGCAGTGACAGCCCAGGAAGGAGCTGCTTGTCTCTGACCACCCCACCTAGAGAGGGACTGCAGACTTCCTACAGAACACTCAGCCATATGTGTGCAGCAAGTTCCATGAATACATCCCAGCCTACCCACCCACTCATGGCGTGAAGCTCTCCATTCTATTCCCAGTGATGGGCATGCTCAAATTCTCTGCCAGAGGAAACCCCAGCAGCCCAAAGAAAACTCAAGGGGCTGAGTATTTAGGCATCAATAATCTCAATGTATGAGGGTGGAAGGTACTGAAAGAGATTGATCATCCTAGGGCCTTATTTTAAGGGGTTAGCTAGCAAAAGCTGGAAGAGATAGGAGTTTTTGTAGCACAGGAAGTGTTCTATATACACGTACATCAGAGCATTCTATATACACACAGTCATACATAGACTCTATAGATAGATGTGTGTAGGGACATATCCAGAGCACTTGGACATTCACCTGAGGTCACAGGTTCAGACCCTGCCTGAGGTCCAAAACTTTTTCTGTCCATCCTACTCACTCATACTTACACACACACACACACACATATATACACACACACACACACAAACACACACACACACATTCACTCACTCACTCATACTTACACACACACACACACACACACACTCACTCACTCATGCTTACACACACACACACACACATACACACACACACACACTCACTCACTCATACTTACACACACACACACACACACACACACACACACTCTCTCTCTCTCTCTCTCTCTCTCTCTCTCTCTCTCTCTCTCACACACACACACACACACACACACACACACACACACACACACATCCTCCACCTGAGTTTGTCTACAAGGCTGCTTACTCAGTGGCCACATTGTAGAGGGCTTGTTCACACAGCTGACAGAGGTCAGAGCCTGTGTAGCCTGGAGTAGCCCTGGCAAGCCAGGTCACATCAACCTCCTCAGCTAGGGGGTACTCCACCAACAGCACCTTCAGGATCCTGCAGACAGGCACCCACACAGAGCATGATGGAAGCAGCCAAGAGACACATACTGACAGGACATTTCACCAGTGTCCTGTGACCTGGACAGAGATGTTCAAAAAGATTAGATGGGTGGGAAGGTCTGTATATGGACATGCTGGTGGATGACCAAAAAATAATAAATCAAAAAGGAAATTCTTCAGAGATCATAGAGTGAGGCTTTTGGTTCTTGGTGTTTGTGAGTCTAATGAGAGAAGTGAAGGGAAATCAAATAGGTGGTTATTTGAGATAGGTGAGAGGGAGGAGGAGGAGGGGATGGGGGGAGGAAGAGTGTGTGTGTAGTGAGAGTGCATGTGTGTGTGTGTGTGTGTGTGTCTGGGTGTGTGTGTGTGTGCATGTGTGTGTGTTTGTTTGTGCACATGTGTGTGTGTTTGTCCATGCATGTGTGAGTGAGGGAATGCATGAGTAGGCAGAAGAGTGAATGGGCAAGCTAATAAAGAGTGGAGAAAGGCAGTTGGAAAATGAGGACAACATGGGTGAGAGAAAACAAACAAACAAAAAAATCAACTATCATGGTTTTAGAACAAACAAACAGATTCAAAGAAATAGAACAAAACACAAGTCTGTAGGTTTCAGACATGCACTTACTCTCTCCTGGTGTGCTCATCTGGAATGTTCATTTCCAACTCCTTGCCAAAGCAGGACGGCTTCCGAAGGTCCTGAGCCACCTTTTCAGGGTAGCATGTTTCTCCAACGACAAGCGTGCGAGCATCAGCAGGAATCTCTGCAGTCCAGGAGTAAAACATGAAACAGAATGTCCTCAGATGGTGATAGGGCTCCATGTGTGCAGTGCACAACATTCTCTCCATAGTTTCCAGCCTTCCAGCTCACTTCTCTCCATTTCTAAGCTTGCAGGTATTTGCTGGTAGCACTAAGATGCAGGACAATTTGTCAGACTCTGAGAATAAGGCTGCAACAACTTTTTTTAAACAGCCTCTTAAAACTGGCTAACTGTAGAGAAAAAAGTGACACAGCCATGCAAAAGAAGGGAATGCAAGGGATCCACAGTGCTTAATTATGCCATTCTCATACTGTGTTTTGGCAGAATGCTCCTGTGAAAGTTGCTCCAAGCCTCAAATGAAATGTTTGACACATCATCTAGTTACAACTACAGCATGATGCTCTTTCTGATCATTCTGCCTATTCAACTTTCATATCATTCAAAAACAACAAAAAGGAAATCTCCAGATGTAGACGGGAAACTGCAGGGTGGGTTGGGGGTGGGGGTGGGGGTGGGTGGGTGGGTGGGTGGGGAACTATAGCAAGTCCATCTGTGCCTCCCATCAAATTCTAAAAAGGCAGTTAATTGGACAGAGGAATTAAAATTACTTCAGCCTGAGGAGGCAGAGGTTATACTTCACCACAGGGGGACAAAAGTCCATACAAATGACCAGTCAGGGCTTGACAAATGCAGCAAGGTTGTGGTGGTCCATAGGGCCACCTAGACCCAAAATCTACAGGCCCCACCCAAAAACAGGTGGCCACATTCAAGTAACAATCAATTGCACTTTCGTCTACAAAGCCTGAAATATTCTAATTCATTGTATTGCCTCATACTCTTTCTTGGTCTTTTCATCCCTGTTCTTTCTCCTCCTTTCTGGGTGACGGCTTTTGTTTTTGACGTGTCACAAGTAAAGCCGAAAATGTGCAAATCAGTCAAGATGAGAACACTTTCCCTCACCACAAAATTGTTTATTGGAACAAGTCAAGGGAAATAACTCTGAATGATTAAATTTGCTGCTTGTTACGACTCCAAACACTCACATCTGCCATTTGCAATTGCCTGTCAGTGCAAAGATGGGAACTGAATGCAGTGGAAAATGTTTTTAACATAGGTGGCCATTGGGTGATTTCTGGTGGCCTCGGGCCATCTGTTAATAGTATTTGTTGAGCCCTGCCAGTGTGATAGACAAACAATTCTACATTGCAGTAAGAACAGCAAACAGGAAGCACCCACCTGTTATTGATGTTCGCAGAGCACAGATGATTCGGTCTGTCATGGCTGTTGTGTTCGACCCATAGCGGGATGTGATGCCCTCAAGGCCACTCAGTAAAGCAATGCTGGGTTGGTTGTCCTGAAGAAGTCAACACTACACATGATGCAAGAGAAGAAAATTGCCAAATGTAGAAATTAATCTGAATAGGTAAACACTTCATAACCCTGTAGATAAAGAATTTTTCCTCTTAGTATGACTAGTGTGCAGCAATTTTTACATTTTTGCAGCAGTTTTTACAATAAGGCTAACAACTAAAAAAAGTTGTGGTTATGGTAAGCTAACCAACCCTACTTTTTCTGCCAACCCTAAAGTTTTTTCAATCCTGCAAGAAGAGAAAAAGGAGGGAAAAGAAAAAAGGAAAAAAGAAAAAAGGAAAAAAGAAACAGGCAGAAAACAAAAAGCATTTTCTGTGAAAGAAAGTTTGGTTTATGTTAATTCTGGCTTTTTATGCTTTTAAATAAAATTAATATTAAAAAAATGTTAATCGAGTTAACCTACTGACCCATTTTTTTTCACAACTTTTTATATCTTTTTTAGTGTGTGAGGCCTGAATCAGAAACTCACAAGCCAAGACTATGAAATGCCTAGGAGTGCTCAGAACAATGACTGAAAGTTCACATGACAGGTTTTAAAGTCATTTAAAAAATACTTATGTAGCTGTCCAGATGCTAAGTGTTTGAACAATACAAATCATGTATATGAACGCATTATTCTACAACTGTCAATAACATCTTTCATCATGAAAAAGTCCATTCCCACCTAAAATGTAACACAAAACCTGCACTACAAGCATGTGGACTGTAGTCATGGGGTACAACAGCACTACAAGCATGTGGACTGTAGTCATGGGGTACAACAGCACTACAAGCATGTGGACTGTAGTCATGGGGTACAACAGCACTACAAGCATGTGGACTGTAGGCATGGGGTACAACAGCACTACAAGCATGTGGACTGTAGTCATGGGGTACAACAGCACTACAAGCATGTGGACTGTAGTCATGGGGTACAACAGCACTACAAGCATGTGGACTGTAGTCATGGGGTACAACAGCACTACAAGCATGTGGACTGTAGTCATGGGGTACAACAGCACTACAAGCATGTGGACTGTAGTCATGGGGTACAACAGCACTACAACCATGTGGACTGTAGTCATGGGGTACAACAGCACTACAAGCATGTGGACTGTAGTCATGGGGTACAACAGCACTACAAGCATGTGGACTGTAGTCATGGGGTACAACAGCACTACAAGCATGTGGACTGTAGTCATGGGGTACAACAGCACTACAAGCATGTGGACTGTAGTCATGGTGTACAACAGCACTCACCAAAGCAAGCTTGATGGTGGCACTGATGTTTTCCTCTGATTCTCCAGAAATTCCAGCTATGAGTTTCTCTGCAGGCACCTCAAGAAGCTTGATGTTCAGTTCCTGCCAGTGAGAACACAGCCAGGCTATTAGTATTATAATAACTCTTTGTAAGAAATGTAAGAACAGCAACAGAGAGACATCTGATGAACATCAATATGATAAGGGGCGTAAAAGAATCGGAATACAATAGGATTTCAAGCCTGAAGTGATGTATATTTGGAGGGTCATGATGGTTGACCTCTGGTCGCCAAACTGAAATCACTGACACCTGTCACGAGGATTGAAAACAGCCAGAAGTCAGTCTGTACCTGTAATCAAATGTACTGCTTCACATGCAGAAGTCAGTCTGTACCTGTAATCAAATGTACTGCTTCACATGCAGAAGTCAGTCTGTACCTGTAATCAAATGTACTGCTTCACATGCAGAAGTCAGTCTGTACCTGTAATCAAATGTACTGCTTCACATGCAGAAGTCAGTCTGTACCTGTAATCAAATGTACTGCTTCACATGCAGAAGTCAGTCTGTACCTGTAATCAAATGTACTGCTTCACATGCAGAAGTCAGTCTGTACCTGTAATCAAATGTACTGCTTCACATGCAGAAGTCAGTCTGTACCTGTAATCAAATGTACTGCTTCACATGCAGAAGTCAGTCTGTACCTGTAATCAAATGTACTGCTTCACATGCAGAAGTCAGTCTGTACCTGTAATCAAATGTACTGCTTCACATGCAGAAGTCAGTCTGTACCTGTAATCAAATGTACTGCTTCACATGCAGGAGTCAGTCTGTACCTGTAATCAAATGTACTGCTTCACATGCAGGTCAGTCTGTACCTGTAATCAAATGTACTGCTTCACATGCAGAAGTCAGTCTGTACCTGTAATCAAATGTACTGCTTCACATGCAGAAGTCAGTCTGTACCTGTAATCAAATGTACTGCTTCACATGCAGAAGTCAGTCTGTACCTGTAATCAAATGTACTGCTTCACATGCAGAAGTCAGTCTGTACCTGTAATCAAATGTACTGCTTCACATGCAGAAGTCAGTCTGTACCTGTAATCAAATGTACTGCTTCACATGCAGGTCAGTCTGTACCTGTAATCAAATGTACTGCTTCACATGCAGAAGTCAGTCTGTACCTGTAATCAAATGTACTGCTTCACATGCAGAAGTCAGTCTGTACCTGTAATCAAATGTACTGCTTCACATGCAGAAGTCAGTCTGTACCTGTAATCAAATGTACTGCTTCACATGCAGAAGTCAGTCTGTACCTGTAATCAAATGTACTGCTTCACATGCAGGTCAGTCTGTACCTGTAATCAAATGTACTGCTTCACATGCAGAAGTCAGTCTGTACCTGTAATCAAATGTACTGCTTCACATGCAGAAGTCAGTCTGTACCTGTAATCAAATGTACTGCTTCACATGCAGAAGTCAGTCTGTACCTGTAATCAAATGTACTGCTTCACATGCAGAAGTCAGTCTGTACCTGTAATCAAATGTACTGCTTCACATGCAGAAGTCAGTCTGTACCTGTAATCAAATGTACTGCTTCACATGCAGAAGTCAGTCTGTACCTGTAATCAAATGTACTGCTTCACATGCAGAAGTCAGTCTGTACCTGTAATCAAATGTACTGCTTCACATGCAGGTCAGTCTGTACCTGTAATCAAATGTACTGCTTCACATGCAGAAGTCAGTCTGTACCTGTAATCAAATGTACTGCTTCACATGCAGAAGTCAGTCTGTACCTGTAATCAAATGTACTGCTTCACATGCAGAAGTCAGTCTGTACCTGTAATCAAATGTACTGCTTCACATGCAGAAGTCAGTCTGTACCTGTAATCAAATGTACTGCTTCACATGCAGAAGTCAGTCTGTACCTGTAATCAAATGTACTGCTTCACATGCAGGTCAGTCTGTACCTGTAATCAAATGTACTGCTTCACATGCAGGTCAGTCTGTACCTGTAATCAAATGTACTGCTTCACATGCAGAAGTCAGTCTGTACCTGTAATCAAATGTACTGCTTCACATGCAGGTCAGTCTGTACCTGTAATCAAATGTACTGCTTCACATGCAGAGGTC
>JAWQFJ010023854.1:180000-210000 GCA_034096865.1 Theodoxus fluviatilis | reverse complement strand
ACCACAAATCTTTATTTAGTTGTCAATACAACTTCCTCAGAATTTATCATATTCATAGCACATATAATTAATGCTGAACTTCAGTGTAAAGCTACAGCAATACACAAGTGACATAGTTCCCTGGACACTTTGCTGGGCATTTTATTAGCTTTGTTTTCACTTGGAAGCTCACATTTCTTCACAAAGTGCCATGCACTTGCCTTGGCAGAGTGAGGCTTGGCTGCGTGTGGGGTTCCTGAAGTCTGCATCACTTCTCGCTCCACCTCCATCTCCATCTCCTCCTCTGGAATTCCTTTGGTTTCCACCTCTCCCTTCTTTCTCACTTCCTCCCCGTTCCCTTCAATCAGATGGCAAGTCTGGCTGGAAGGATCTGCCTGCTGTGATGGGGTCTTGGGCAGCGCAGCGCCGTTGTCAGTGCAGTCTTGGACCGCACTCTCAGTGTGGCTCCTGCCCTTGGCAGTCCCAGACACAGCTACGCTTCCACTCCTTGAGGCAGGACTCATTGAGATTTGGGGCGTGACAACTCTCTAAAACAAACACGGAGGAAAATTTAACAATGAGCAGTCCAGTGGAAACTACAGGTGAAGGCAGACAGGAGAAGGTGGTGCTAATAGAAGTGTGACAGAAGACGAATAGAGTTGGAAGGATGGGGGTGGGGTGGGGGGAAGGAAGTGGAGGAGGGGGGGCAGACGCTGAAGGATCAGAAGTGGCAGGAGCAGGAGCAGGTGTGGGAGCAGGAGGAGTGGAAGGAAGTAAAGCAGCAGCAAATGAAGAAGCAGGGGCATGCAAGGGCAGGAGGAGGAGCAGGAGATGGAGCATGAAGCAGCATGAAGGAGCAGGACAAGGTGGAGGAGGAGCAGCAGGAGAGGGAAAATGTCCCATGCAAGGACACGGTGGAGAAGGATAAAGGAGATGGGAAAGATGAGAAATCAAAAACAATAGTGGTCATGATGAATAGCAAAGAGGAGCAGCGGTAGCAGGAGCTATGTGTGTGTGTGTGTGTGCATGCATTCGTGCGTGCACCTCTGTGTGTGCTTGTGTGGGCATATGTATGTGTGTGTGTGTGTATGTGTGTGTGTGTGCGTGCTTGTGTGTGTGCATGCTTGTGTGGGCATATGTGTGTGTGTGTATGCTTGTGTGTGCATATGTGTGTGTATGTGTGTGTGTGTCTGTGTGTGTGTGCATATGCCTGTTTGTGTGTGTGTGCATGTGCATGCATGCATGTGTGCATTTGTGTGTGTGTACAAATGTATCATATGTGCAAATGCATGCCTGCGCACACATGCTCCTGTGTGTGTATGAATGTGTGTTTGCATGTGCACATACGTCCATGCCTGTGTAGGCGTGTGTGAGCGAGTGACTGATTGAAATCAGAATAAAATCCACAAGACAGTGATGCTTAGATCTGAAGACATTCTCCAAAGCTGCAGAAAGGCCTAAAACCTTAGCTGACTGCCAGCACTTTTGGCAGGCCTGGAGGAGCCTTGCAAGTCCGTGTCAATGAACCAACCACAAGGTGGCACTTTGGGGGCTGGGGCTGATGGCGGCTTTGGGGAGGCTTTTCCAGCGTTACGCTTGTACATGTCACACACCATCTTGTTCAGAAGGTTGGGTGGCTGAGATAACGAGACAAAGTTTTCAGATCAGTACATTACCCCAGACAGAGTGGTTCAACACAAGAGCACAATGGCAGGTGAGTGAGTGAGACTCAAGATTCAATTGAAAGCATCCAGTTCTCCACGAAAAGAAAAAAGTATTTCTAATCTTCTCTCACTCCTCAAACTCTAACATCAATTATGGTGCTCACAAACACACACACACACACAACAACCTCTTTTGTATATGAACCTTTTTTCAAACATGGAAAAGAGTAGCTAGAAACTCCCTATGGAGCGAAGCAGCAGACGGTCTTCACAGGAAGAGCCCCCGTCGCCAAGTGTTTCGGCCCTTGCATCTTCCTTACACTGACCTCCAGGTGTCCGTCTTTCTGCCACTGACTTTGACAGGGGTGGGGAGAAGCAATCGGAATTAAGCATCTTGCTCAAGGATGCAACTCTAGAATCCGCGCAGTTTTGAACACCGCACCCGCCGACTGCAGGTCCAGCGCGCTAACCGCTCGGCCACAGAGCTTCGCAGGGAAAGTGCTCCCTCATTGGCAGGTCTTTTCTTTGGTTTGAGATCGCGCCTGTCCACCCGCTCGACCCAGGGGCCAGAGGCATGCCACGTGACCTCGTCCGCGTGAACAGCCATGGCGGGTTATTGGGTGGAGGAATGTGCCACGGTACTGGCAAGTTTTCCGTTCGAATTCGTGTCACATTAGCGCACATTAGGTGGGCCCTAATCTCTGCTGTTTCGGCGCATCCATAACCAGACAGATGCCATCTCTGCGGCTTCTGCCATGGCTCTTGCTGCCTGTGTGCACTGCCGGCTTGAGAGGCCGAGTTGTCTGCAGGGCTCTGGATTGTGTGGCCTACGAAACCCTAGCTCCCACATCAACCGCAAGGATGGTGGTCCAAATGCCCTGGCTTCTCAGCTGGTTGGCAAGGGGTTCGTATTTTGCTTGCTTGACTTGGTACCACTCTTCCATCTTGTCTTCCATGGGCACTGTCAGTTCTATGAGGACCATTCTCTTGGTCTTTGCAGAGTGGAGCACAATGTCTGATCGCTGCCCTGTCTCTCTGATCTCTGCGGGGTACCGGCTTTGCCCTTTCAGATCAGTTGCTATTGTCCAGTCTTGTGCAGCTGTAAGGACGCCGGATGTTGCCGTTTTTCTGCGCACTGCGTTTCCCGACTCTCCGGCCCTCACGAACTTCTTTTGCTGTGGGAGCCCTTTTTCCTCGGCATTAGCGTTGGCACGCCCTATCGCCTCCTCCGCTGCTTGGGCCAGGTGGTGGAGAACCTTGTTGTGGCGCCAGGTGTACCGTCCAAAGCCCAGGGCCACGCCATACGCTGACAGGACATGGTTGAGGGTCTGTTTCACCCCACAAAGCGGACAGTTGGTGTCTGATGTCTTTCCTCATCTGGACAGATTCGCGTTGGTGGGTAGCAGATCATACGTAGCCCTAATTATGAAAGCCAGCCGCATTGGTGCCAAGTGTCAGATGTCTCTCCAGGACAGCTTTCTTTGCTCTGCTGCGTCCCAAGTTGCCCATTGGCCTTGCTGTGTCTGCTGCACAGCTGCAGCTGCCCTCTTGGCTTCCTCTGCTGCCCTTATTTCCTGGCTCATCATGTCACGTTTGCCTTTGTTTCCTGCCCTTGGCCAGAATGTTGGTCTCTCACTGTATCCGAGACCTTATCGACCGCTTTGGGTGTGTCCCAGGACTTCCTTCAGCTTCAGGCTCTCCGTGGCTGCGTCGACTGCCCCCTGAGCAGTCCATTTCTTTCCCGATCTGATGGTATGTCTTTCCCGATTTATGTATGTAAAGAAAACCACCGCCTGCCCAAGGTAGCACTATTTGGTGAGCTTTCCACTGGTCGACGTGACAAAGGGGGCCCGAAAAAGAGATACAAAGACTCTCTCAAGAAAGCCCTCATATCATGCAACATCGATCCCCAACAGTGAACCTCTGTCGCTGCTGACAGAGATGCCTGGCGCCACACCATCAATAAAGCCACGGCAGTGTTGGAGAGCTCCCGCAGAAACACACTAAAGGAGAAGCGCCAGAGGAGAAAAAACCGAGAGGGCGTCATGCTAGACTCTGGCCAGATCTTCCCCTGCGGCCGCTGTGGTCGGGCTTGCCGGTCCCGCAACCGCCTCTACAGCCACCAACATGTCTGCGGTGGATGTGAACAGCAGCATCGTCTCATCTTCGTTCGCGAAGCAACGCCATAGTAATGTAAAGAAAATCTGTCATCAGTAGAAGAGATTGGATATTGACAGGCTAAATTCTTATTTTTGATGGCTGCATTGCATCAGCATAAGATTCATAATTCCTTTTGGAGTGGCATGGCATTCTGATGTCTTCAATGAAGTAAGCTCCATGACACTGGCAGAAATTTCATGATATTAAAGCATACCAGGAATTGTTTTGAGTCAGAAACACTGAGACTCCAAATGAATAAAATTGATAGTCTCCAGGAACAAAGGCTTCTAGAAACTTCCTACAACTGAGCGACTGGAGCAGGCCTTGAAACTGAAAGCTCTGCGGCTGTGCAATGCAGTTGAGATGGGAGGCATTCCGCAACACCTCCATGTGTCTCACAAGTGCAAACTTTCAATCCCATTTTCACAAGCACAACCACAACACAACAAGCAAGTTATCTTACCTTCTTCTGCATGTCTTCAGTCTCTGATGAGTCCGACGAACTGTCACTAGAAAAATGAGACAAGTGTGTTTTCATCATCACATTATTTTCGTCAAGTTGTGAAGAAAGTTGTCAAGGAACTCAACATTTCTCTGTCTGCAAGTCCTGACATGTGATGTGCAGAAATAATGATCCAGTACTGCACATCTCTGTCTTTACACCCATCACCCCAAAGTTTGCTCAAACAACTTTGAGAGCATGAAATGTGTTCATCTTTGAATCATGGGGCTTGTGCTATACAGAACACATAACAAGTCAGGATAAAGAAAAAGGGAGGCAAGAGCAGTGAAGCATGTTAGATTGTTCACAGCTATCTCAGGAAATGTGGAAGCTGGTACAAATCTGAAAGAAATTGCTAATGTTTTTCTTATTCTGATGCCAAGTGAAAATCATGCATGATGTGCAGAATTATGATGACAAATATCATGTTATTGATCATGCTGCAATGACAAACTCGTACAAAACATCATTTAAGTTCTTTGCTGTCTATGAGCGGATAGGAGCAGGTTTTATTCACTTGAATTCTGATATTCAATCTGCACTGTACAGTCAACACTGTAACAGGGTTTGGGTTCTGTATAAGGCACACAAAAATGAAAATCTGCTTACAGCAAGACAATTGACCCCATTTTTTCCCTGTCGACCCCAAACTTTTTTTCCGATCTCGGGTGGGGGCTGGGGGGGGTTAGGGGTAAATACTGAAGGCAAACAACAAACTGTGTGCAGTCCAATCTTCCCAATTAACACTATTTAAGTTTTTAAAAAGTTTTCCCAGCAAGGGTGCACCACAACGGTCCAGACAAAGTGCTATAAGACCCTTGCTCGCCCCGTCATGGAGTTTGCATCCCCGGTCTGGGACCCCTACCAAAAACATTTGGTCACCATAGTGGAGATGGTGCAGCGTCGTTCTGCCAGGCGCATCCTGCATGACTTCAGCCACACATCCAGCGCTTTTGAGATGGTGACGAAGCTCAAGTTGGAGACGCTCAAGGAGAGGAGAACCGCGGACAGGGTTAGCATGATGCACAGGGTCGTGCATGGCCTTGTGGACGTGGCCATCCCGCCTGGACTTCTCCGGCCCACCGCTCGCTCCACAAGAGGCCACCACCTCAAGCTGCAGGTTCTGCATGCCAGAACTGACCCATATATGTACTCATTCTTCCCGACGGGTATCAGACTCTGGAACTCCCTGGACGCTGACTCTGTCACAGCGCCCTCCCTGCCAGACTTCAGATTGTCCCTGAAGAACTGGCTTGCCCGACCCCGCTAAACCCTGCCCGGGCGCACCAAAATTGTGGAACAATTTCGAGTCATCGGGGTATCCACAGTACCATGAAGAAGAAGAAGAAGGAGAGAAGTTTTGAATTACGTTCTGTATACATTGCATTTCTTTAAACACACAAATGTGTGCGGTCTGGCTTAAATTTTACAAAGTCAGGCCAATCTACCAAACCTGACTTTATTGGCCATGTAACCATATTGACAACAACTTTCCTTCTTTTTTTCCTTAGGATGTGGTCATCTATATGACTAGAGTATAGTCTCACCTGGATTGCGAGTACCTTCTCTTCTTGGCAGCGCCTTGCAGGCTGTCCAGAGATGCTGCGGAAGTCCCCCTCTCTTCCCTCTCCTCTGCCACAATTATCCCATAGGCTGTAAGTACAATTATCCCATAGGCTGCAAGTACAATTATCCCACAGGCTGTGAGTACAATTATCCCATAGGCTGTAAGTACAATGATCCCATGGGCTGTAACACAGTGTAAGTACAATTATCCCATTGGCTCTAATGGCAATGATCTCATAGGCTGTAATGACAATGATCCCACAAGGCTGTTTCCCATTGGCTCTAATGACTATGATCTCATAGGCTGTAAGTACAATGATCCCACAGGCTGTAAGTACAATGATCCCATAGGCTGTAACACAGTGTAAGTACAATTATCCCATAGGCTGTAGGTACAATGATCCCACAGGCTGTAAGTACAATGATCCCACAGGCCGTAAGTACAATGATCCCATAGGCTGTAACACAGTGTAAGTACAATTATCCCATAGGCTGTATGTACAATTATCCCATAGGCTGTAGTACAATGATCCCATAGGCTGTAAGTACAAGTATCCCATAGGCTGTGAGTACAGTTATCCCATAGGCTGTAAGTACAATGATCCCATAGGCTGTAAGTACAATGATCCAGTAGGCTGTGAGTACAATTATCCCATAGGCTGTGGGTACAGTTATCCCATAGGCTGTAAGTACAATGATCCCATAGGCTGTGAGTACAATTATCCCATAGGCTGTGAGTACAATGATCCCATAGGCTGTAAGTACAATTATCCCATAGGCTGTAGGTACAATTATCCCATAGGCTGTAATGACAATGATCCCATAGGCTGTGTGTACAATTATCCCATAGGCTGTAAGTACAATTATCCCATAGGCTGTAATGACAATGATCCCATAGGCTGTAATGACAATGATCCCATAGGCTGTGTGTACAATTATCCCATAGGCTGTAATGACAATGATCCCATAGGCTGTAAGCACAATTATCCCATAGGCTGTAAGTACAATTATCCCATAGGCTGTAATGACAATGATCCCATAGGCTGTAAGCACAATTATCCCATAGGCTGTAAGTACAAGTATCTCATAGGCTGTACGTACAATTATCCCATAGGCTGTGTGTACAATGATCCCATAGGCTGTGAGTACAATTATCCCATAGGATGTAAGTACAATGATCCCATAGGCTGTCAGTACAGTTATCCCATGGGCTGTAAGCAGATTATCCCATAGGCTGTGAGTACAATTATCCCATAGGCTGCAAGTACAATTATCCCATAGGCTTTAAGTACAATTATCCCATAGGCTGTGTGTACAATTATCCCACAGGCTGTAAGTACAATTATCCCATAGGCTGTATGTACAATGACCCCATAGGCTGTGTGTACAATTATCCCATAGGCTGCAAGTACAATTATCCCATAGGCTGTGTGTACAATGACCCCATAGGCTGTGTGTACAATTATCCCATGGGCTGTAAGTAAAATTATCCCATAGGCTGTGAGTACAATTATCCCATAGGCTGTGAGTACAATTATCCCATAGGTTGTAAGTACAATGATCCCATGGGCTGTGAGTACAATTATCCCATAGGCTGTGAGTACAATGATCCCATAGGCTGTAAGTACAATTATCCCATAGGCTGCAAGTACAATTATCCCATAGGCTGTAAGTAAAATGATCCCATAGGCTGTAAGTACAATTATCCCATAGGCTGTGTGTACAATTATCCCATAGGCTGTAATGACTGATCCCATAGGCTCTAATGACAATGATCCCATAGGCTGTAAGTACAAGTATCCCATAGGCTGCAAGTACAATTATCCCATAGGCTGTGTGTACAATGACCCCATAGGCTGTGTGTACAATTATCCCATAGGCTGCAAGTACAATTATCCCATAGGCTGTAAGTACAATTATCCCATAGGCTGGGAGTACAATGATCCCATAGGCTGTAAGTACAATTATCCCATGGGCTGTAAGTACAATTATCTCATAGGCTGTGAGTACAATTATCCCATAGGCTGTGAGTACAATTATCCCATAGGTTGTAAGTACAATGATCCCATGGGCTGTGAGTACAATTATCCCATAGGCTGTGAGTACAATTATCCCATAGGCTGTAAGTAAAATGATCCCATAGGCTGTAAGTACAATTATCCCATAGGCTGTGTGTACAATTATCCCATAGGCTGTAAGTACAATTATCCCATAGGATGTAAGTACAATGATCCCATAGGCTGTAAGTACAATTATCCCATAGGTTGTGAGTACAATTATCCCATAGGCTGTAAGTACAATTATCCCATAGGCTGTAAGTACAGTTATCCCATAGGCTGTGTGTACAATTATCCCATAGGCTGTGTGTACAATGATCCCATGGGCTGTAATGACAATGATCCCATAGGCTGTAATGACAATGATCCCATAGGCTGTAAGTACAATTATCCCATAGGCTGTAATGACAATTATCCCATAGGCTGTAAGTACAATTATCCCATAGGCTGTAAGTACAGTTATCCCATAGGCTGTGTGTACAATTATCCCATAGGCTGTGAGTACAATGATCTCATAGGCTGTAATGACAATGATCCCATAGGCTGTAAGTACAATTATCCCATAGGCTGTAGTACAATTATCCCATAGGCTGTAATGACAATGATCCCATAGGCTGTAAGTACAATTATCCCATAGGCTGCACGTACAATTATCCCATAGGCTGTAAGTACAATTATCCCATGGGCTGTAGGTACAATTATCCCATGGGCTGTGAGTACAATTATCCCATGGGCTGTAGGTACAATTATCCCATAGGCTGCAAGTACAATTATCCCATGGGCTGTAGGTACAATTATCCCATAGGCTGTGAGTACAATTATCCCACGGGCTGTAGGTACAATTATCCCATAGGCTTTGAGTACAATTATCCCATAGGCTGTAAGTACTATTATCCCATAGGCTGTGTGTACAATTATCCCATAGGTTGTGAGTACAATTATCCCATAGGCTGTAATGACAATGATCCCATAGGCTGTAATGGCAATGATCCCATAGGCTGTGTGTACAATTATCCCATAGGCTGTGTGTACAATTATCCCATAGGCTGTACAATTATCCCATAGGCTGTAAGTACAATTATCCCATAGGCTGTACGTACAATTATCCCATAGGCTGTGAGTACAATTATCCCATAGGCTGTGAGTACAATTATCCCATAGGCTGTGAGTACAATTATCCCATAGGCTGTAAGTACAATTATCCCATAGGCTGTGAGTACAATTATCCCATGGGCTGTGAGTACAATTATCCCGTAGGCTGTAAGTACAATTATCCCAGAGGCTGTGAGTACAATTATCCCATAGGCTGTAGGTACAATGATCCCGTAGGCTGTAATGACAATGATCCCATAGGCTGTAAGTACAAGTACCCCATAGGCTGTAATGACAATGATCCCATAGGCTGTAAGTACCCCATAGGCTGTAATGACAATGATCCCATAGGCTGTAGGTACAATTATCCCATAGGCTGTAAGTACAAGTATCCCATAGGCTGTAAGTACAATTATCCCATAGGCTGTGAGTACAATTATCCCATGGGCTGTAGGTACAATGATCCCATAGGCTGTAATGACAATGATCCCATAGGCTGTAAGTACAATGATCCCATAGGCTGTAAGTACAAGTATCTCATAGGCTGTAAGTACAATTATCCCATAGGCTGGGAGTACAATGATCCCATGGGCGGTAAGTACAATGATCCCATAGGCTGCAAGTACAATTATCCCATAGGCTGTAAGTACAAGTATCCCATAGGCTATAACACAGAGTAATTACAATTATCCCATAGGCTGTAAGTACAATTATCCCATAGGCTGCAAGTACAATTATCCCATAGGCTGCAGGTACAATTATCCCATAGGCTGCAAGTACAATTATCCCATAGGCTGTAGGTACAGTTATCCCATAGGCCGTGAGTACAATTATCCCATAGGATGTAAGTACAATGATCTCATAGGCTGTAAGTACAATTATCCCATAGGCTGTAAGTACAGTTATCCCATAGGCTGTAAGTACAGTTATCCCATAGGCTGTGTGTACAATTATCCCATAGGCTGTGTGTACAATTATCCCATAGGATGTGAGTAAAATTATCCCGTAGGCTGTAAGTAAAATTATCCCATAGGATGTGTGTACAATTATCCCATGGGCTGTAGGTACAGTTATCCCATAGGCTGTGAGTACAATTATCCCATAGGCTGTAAGTACAATTATCCCATAGGCTGTAAGTACAATTATCCCATAGGCTGTAGGTACAATTATCCCATAGGCTGTAAGTACAATTATCCCATAGGCTGTAAGTACAATTATCCCATAGGCTGTAGGTACAGTTATCCCATAGGCTGTGTGCACAATTATCCCATAGGCTGTAAGTACAATTATCCCATAGGCTGTAAGTACAGTTATCCCATAGACTTTGTGTACAATTATCCCATAGGCTGTGTGTACAATTATCCCATAGGCTGTAAGTACAATTATCCCATAGGCTGTAGGTACAATTATCCCATAGGCTGTAAGTACAATTATCCCATAGGCTGTGAGTACAAGTATCCCATAGGCTGCAAGAACAATTATCCCATAGGCTGCAAGTACAATTATCCCATAGGCTGTAGGTACAGTTATCCCATAGGCTGTGTGTACAATTATCCCATAGGCTGTAATGACAATGATCCCATAGGCTGTAAGTACAATGATCCCATAGGATGTAAGTACAGTTATCCCATAGACTGTGTGTACAATTATCCCATAGGCTGTGTGTACAATTATCCCATAGGCTGTAAGTACAATTATCCCATAGGCTGTGTGTACAATTATCCCATAGGCTGTAAGTATAATTATCCCATAGACTGTAAGCACAATTATCCCATAGGCTGTGAGTACAATTTTCCCATAGGCTGTAGGTACAGTTATCCCATAGGCTGTGTGTACAATTATCCCATAGGCTGTGTGTACAATTATCCCATAGGCTGTGAGTACAATGATCTCATAGGCTGTGAGTACAATTATCCCATAGGCTGTAGGTACAATTATCCCATAGGCTGTTAGTACAGTTATCCCATAGGCTGTAGGTACAGTTATCCCATAGGCTGTGAGTACAATTATCCCTCCAGGTTTACTGGAGGTCCTACAGACTTTATCTGTCTGTGTGTGTGTTTGTGTGTCTGTCCCGACTCAACGGCTGATTTCTCAAAAACTACTGGACGGATTTCCTTGACATTTTGCACACTAACTGGAAGTTAGGTCCGATTGAATGTATCAAATTTTCAGAATCGAGGCTTGAAGAGAAAGTGGTTTTTTAAGGTTGTACACTCGACAGCGCCTCCCCAAATACTTGATTCATGGAATGGCCAAATTGCGAAATGTGTGACGTCATCAATACCGTGACGTAATTTATTGTGTATCTCTGCCCTTCAGGCCCTTCTTAACGGCTGATTTCTCAAAAACTACTGGACGGATTTCCTTGGCATTTTGCACACTTACTGGAAGTTAGGTCCGATTGAATGTGTCAAATTTTCAGAATCGAGGCTTGAAAAGAAAGTGATTTATTTAGGTCGTAAACTCGAAAACAACCCCATGAGATTTCAATTGATGGAAGAGCCGAAATCTCCCTCCACGGCCACGCCCCTTTCTCGCTCTATCTCGCGTGGTAACAGATGCAGGCGGCAAAATGGCTTCCACATGAACGCAGATTCGTTGCGTTGTATTCCGGACAGCATTTGTCTCATTTTTGCCAGACAGTGAGAATATTTCTCAGACTGTGATAGACAGGGGTATGAATAAATACTTCTCATGTTATTTAGACGAAATTAAGATCTATGAGCAAGAGGATTAAATGGTGGAGGTGACAGCTTGGTGCTTCAGATCAATGCGAAAAAATGAAGCACCACATCAACTTTCTTTCCATCTTGACGCTGCTAAGCAGAAGATCAACCAACCATCCTCATTGCTCGTGCAAGGCTGGGTAAGTGTTGGTTTTTTTTAATAATCATTTATCTGTTACGTGTTTGATGGAGTAACCGAAGCTCGCATTCCAAAATTGTAGAACCTACTCTTGAAGTGTTGTGTGTGGAGCCAAAAAGCTTGCGCAACTGTCCTTCGCACTGACTGTCCTATGCACGGACTGTCCTTTGCATTAACTGTCCTTCACACTGACTGTTCTATGCACTGACTGTCCGATGCACTGACTGTCCTATGCACTTTCACACTGACCAGTGCACAGAATGACCAGTGCGTGTCCGAAGCACTGGTGAGCGCGACAAAAACTTGGAGCAGGCTGCTAGATCTTTACCCACTGTAGAAAGCGCACTTCCCCTCCTCTCTTACGTGACAATCTCCTTGTCAGTGCATAGAACAGTCAGTGTGAAGGACAGTTAATGCAAAGGACGGTCAGTGCAAAGGACAGTCCGTGTATAGGACAGTCAGTGCAAAGGACAGTTGCGCAAGCTTTTTGGATCCACACACAACACTTCAACAGTAGCTTAGGTTACTCCATCAAACACGTAACAGATAAATGATTTTAAAAAAAACACACTTACCCAGCCTTGCACGAGCAATGAGCAATGCATGACCAGGTTCGATTCTGCGCTGAAACTTTTTTTCCTCTTTCTTCGAGAGGTTGTGGGTTTGAACCCAACCTGGTTTTTTGTGTTTTTGTGTGTGTGTGTTTTCCCCCCCTCTTTTCTCGAGAGGTTGCGGGTTCGAACCCGATCTTTAAAAAAAATATATATATATATGCCAAAACCTCGAGGTTCAGCGCCAGCGGTTTTTATCCCATAGGCTCTGAGTACAATTATCCCATAGGCTGTGAGTACAATAATCCCATAGGCTGTAAGTACAAATATCTCATAGGTTGTAAGTACAATGGTCCAATGGGCTGTAACACAGTGTAAGTACAATGATCCCATGGGCTGTAAGTACAATGATCCCATGGGCAGTAACACAGTGTAAGTACAATTATCTCATGGGCTGTAGGTGAACAGCCACAGTCGGCACATGGTTACCAAAAGGGTTCTGACATGTGATAGTTGATATCATTTTCAGCTCAATACAGAATTCATAATAATTGTAGGGGAAATGATCACACACAGAAGTGTAGGTTTTTCCATCAAAGATATTTCCATCAAACTCTTGTGACACTTAGAAAGTTAAAACAGCATTGTCAACATGAAATTAAGAACAAACTAAACCATTTCACACAGTTTGTCTTTTCAAAGAACTAGTTCTGCTCAAAATCAAATCACATGTCCACTTTGTTGACATTTTATGATAAGCCAATTGTGATGACAATAATGTCTAAAACAAAACTATAACCATTCCTCTAATATGGAAAATATAAGTTTTGAATAAAAGACTACAATTCTGAAATAAGTGCAAAATGATACTAAACTTTTGCATGTCAAGGATACATTAGCAACACTGAATATTTTATTCTAACCTACCATTGTGATGGACGAAAGAGTACAATACATAGCAATAAATATATGGAACAAAGTTGAATGGCTTACATGTGGTTAATGCAAAGGGAACACTGTTGTCTTCTTCAAGCATCTTTTGCAATTAATGAATAACAAGTACAGACAACTCAGTAAGTAAGAGTGGTACTACAAGACTCTTTCAGACCTCCCCACTCTGCTAGAACAATCATGTTGCAGAAATTATGACATTTGTTGGGGAGGCAGAAAATGCATTTATGATTTTACCTTTCTCCACCAACTTTTGGAAGGCTCTCCGTTTCCTTCTGGCATATTCCCTGCAATCAGACAACAAATCATATCAAAGGCATGTTCTTGCTACTCCCACAAAAGCAAAGCATCGTGGTGAAAACCATGTAAGAATAAAGTGTCTGTTCTTTGAATGTCACATAAATGTTTAATGCACCTAAAATATCTTACAACATACATGTACAATAGAAGAGAATGCAGAATTCCTATTCACAGTGACAATGCTCCTAAATGTGGCACTGATCACTCCCTGCACTTCTGAGGATGTTTTTGGCCCAAGAAGGGAACAAGAGTCAAACAGTTCATTCAGTGACATGGGAACATGCTGGCATTTATCCATACATTGTTGGTCTGTTGTGATCCAATATGATTCTGGGTTTAATAAAACTCTACCAGCCTGTTACACAGCCTTCCCCCTGATTTTCTTAATTTAGGGGTATGACATAAATTTTCTTCCTGAATTCAGAACGGCTATGAACCTTGGTGATTCACTTGGCTCAACATTTGTTTACATGCCTCATGCCATGCACAAATCACTAGCAAACAAAGGTTACCCTGAACAGAACTATTTCTTTAATGTATAATAACGGTATTCAAGATAAACAAGGTAAGCGTACCAATACTAATGGATAATAAAGATGTCAGTTTCCAAAGCTTGCACACAATGAATTAATGGATTGATTTTGTCATATGGTTGCAACCACAAAATAAAGAAAAGATTCAGTCCTTGAAGTTTCACTTCCTATTAATGTTCACCACTAAGGAGAGGGGTTCATTCGGAAAAGTTCAGTTCCTTTTTCCAAAATTCATTTCACATACACAGCAGACTGAGGACAGAGAGAGAGGACAGGTGTCAGTCTACTCATCCAACTTGTTGATGATGGCAGACTTGTTGATGAGGGAACAGGTTGGAGATTCTCCACATTGAATCTTGAGCAACAAATTGGTGGGAAGGGTCCCTTCGTGTAGACTGTAGGCGGTAGTGGCATAGGTCTCGCTTGTCTGGTTCACCGGGTCCGTCCCTCCCTGCTATATCCAAACTCCACCGTCCCTTGGTATCACAGACTGTCAGCAGCCATCCATTGAATCCCTGATCTCTCATGAAAGGTGGAGGCACGCTTGTTGTCTCAGCGATGATAACTTATCAACGGACAATGGCACCTTCTCCCTGGAGCAGTCCTCCACTGTCTCCCCTCTCTCCTATTGTTTCATTATCAAGTATTTCTGTCTTTCTTCATTTCATTAATTTCGGCTGACCACCTGCAGTCCCCCCCCCCCCCCAGAGGGGGTCAACTCCCCACACTATCAGGCACCAACCACGTATGGTTCTACTTCTGTAACACAGCCACTTTGATCCATTCAGAACTTTACATTTGAACACAATGCAGTTCCTAGAAAACTGAAAACTTCCAGTCTTATAAAAAAACATCCAAAACAAAAGCACACAATGGGAGTGGTTGCAAGGGACCTTACCCATACTGCTGTTGCAGGTCATCTGCCATGGAGCTGGTGACAGCTTTGCTCTGCGGCAGCACTGGCAGTCCCATCCTTGAGGTCTGCACATACTGCAAGCATGCACAGCACAAACAGCATTGGCGCTGTCCATCTGGGTTATTCTCTGAAGTTGTGTGCCATGTGTGGGTCCCCATTTGAAAACAATAATATACTTTACATTTTCCATATTTTGCTAAGAATTGACGTTGTTTGTAATAAAAAATGATTAAAAAGATAATCTGAGAGCTTTTTGTGTTGATTTATTCATTGCTTTGTTTGTAATTAAATAAAATGTGTGCAATAATGTTCGAAAATGGCGGCTGCGTTTGTGACATCGCTTGACGTATTTATATCAAGAGGCTGGATGCAGTGTATTTTAAACGTGTAAACAACTTCTAAAAAGTTGAAACAAGTGTATGATGGATATAGTTTAAATTTCAATTGATACTTTTACCTAAAGTTTATTTGTATGTAAGATATACGACAATACCCTTGTTCCATCAGCGACGTAACATTCGTTTCCACCTAGTGATCCAGTGTTTGAAATTATTTTCCCTCCCAATCAAGTTCAAGCGTTGACTCTACGTTCCACAGTCAACTACGCACTGAAATATTATTGCGCACTAACTAAATTTAGAACCATAATTATGCGGTTAAGCTGTGGATTTTGTGACTAAAGATTAGGGGTAAATTTCGTTTCCAGTTTGAGATGTTACGTCGGTAGTCATTAATGGGAAGATTTTACTATAATGGGTTCTAATATTTGGCACTATTTTTATTGCTTTCAACTGCGGGCTTCGGCGGAAGGATAAGTACGTTAACTGTCCCATCTTCCACGTGGTTGTGTAGTTTTAGTTCACGGTTTGAATTTCGTTTCCATGCGGTACATTTGTGTTACGTCGTTGATCTACAGCCTGGTCTACCTCAATACGGCAAGAATTTATCTAAATTAACTGCTGAATTTGTATAGATAACTAGTTATTGTATTAAAGAAACCCTTTCCTTCGATAATAAACCTGAAAAGTATTGATTTGAAAAGGTTACAGAGATTCGAATCGACAGGTTTTAAAGCGGACTATTTTTGCATCTGGACATCGTGTGCACACATTGTAGGAAAAATAATCTTTTACGTACACATATTCACTATAAATAACATTGAGTGTATCGTTTAAATATTACACAATCCAATGATTCACATACTTTTGCATTATGATTCACTGAACATTTTATTTTCCTTTCGTTGTGCTTTACCCTCACTAGTGTAATGCGGAAGACAATGATGTACGAATGTTTTGATTCCGAGTTACGTCGAAGATGCAAAACAACCTATTTCACCTGATTTAAATGTCCATTATACGAACAAACATGCCTAGTACGCATGATTGTCTTACCGAATAACTTTTTAAATAAATTGATAACAAAAAAACATCGGCGATTGCTTTATTTTGAAAATACAGCTGGTTGCTCTCTCTTGCGTAAGGTGGAAGACGAAAATGGCGACAATGGTGATCTTTCAATTCAGCATCAGTCGATCCCCTGTAGCGTTCATGTTTGCTCATGGAATAGCTTCTACCTTATATAATCATGAACATTACACCCTAAACTTCACTTACACTAGTTTTTATTAAATTTTGATAGGATTTATTTTTTGGGGTTAATGTCACAAGATTAAGCCCAGCTCCAGAGAATGACCCATCTACACAGCTGATAATGTCCATGTTCAGTGTAATGGCAGCATCACCACCACTACCACCAATCATAACACAAAGCAGCAAAAGAGCAGCAGCAGCTGTCATCATCATCATCATCATCATCATCATCATCATCATCATCATCGTTTCTATAACCTAATTCGTTTCCGAGATCAGTACACTTTACAATTACATTAGCATAAATTTTCTCTCCCTCCTAACCTTGGGAGCGAATGCTACCCTACCTGTCGGACTCTGTACAGAAGCTGCTTGTCTCCAAAGTATGGACTGGGGTTCTGCTGGGGGGTGCTCCTCCCCTTATCCCCTCCATCGTCCCCCTTCCTCTTCATCTCTGCCCTGAAAATGAACATTAAAACACAATCAGCCACGACGGCTGTTGGCAAACACCAGCGAAACCCCTGGTATACTGATGCAAAGGTAGAAGAAATGATACGCTGGCAATACTTCTGAGACTGAAAAATACAGACACTGCAATATTTGAAAATAGACGTGACCGCACCGTAAATCAGGACAGTAAATTTTATTGTATGAAACTCTACGCTGTCACATTCACTTCAACACTTGTAAAAAAAGTTGTATTGATTGCGAGGGAGGATTTTTTTCTATTAAAAAAAAATTCGAAGGCCGTAATGGGGATTTCATTGTCCGTAGTACTATCATTTTAATATATAATTTACTTGACTGTTTGTTTGTTAATTCATTCATCATTCATTCATTGGCTTATGAAAAGCTCTATCGTGAGTGTCGATAACTACTAACTAGATAATTATCTAATCGGCGAGCCAAGGGAAACTCCAGACCGTGCTGAGACTGAGATGAAGCCCCGCCAACATGATTCAACTTCCGACAATCATATGGAAACACAAACAGTAACAGCAGAGCACGAAACAAAATGTAGTAAACCTTACATAAAGCACACAGTATTGGGCAGATCCACATCGGCACATGTGCTTCCAAAAATTGCTAGATCGAGAGTTACGTCCCTTGTATGTGTTAAGTTGTCTTCAAACCGAAGATGCTTTAAAGGGAGGCAACTCCAATCCAGGCTCCTAGCGAGAAGTCCCACGTGGGTTCGGTCTCCGCCTAAGGTCCTAAACAATTTCTGTCTGTTCTACAGGGCCGGATCTAGGGGGGGTGCTGGGGGTGCTCGAGCACCCCCCCCCCAAAAAAAAACAAAAAAAAAAAAAAACCTCCGTGGCAGCCGGGAGTTGGGGGAAGGAGGGAGGGGGGGGGGGGGTGGTTGCTCAAATATGTTGATCTACTTCCCACCTCATCGGATATCGGCACACTTTGCTTGGTAGCAGAGACAGTATAGTTAGTAAAAAGCTTGGGAAGGAGGGGGGGGGGGGGGGGGGGGGGGGCTAAAAGATGCTGGGCCCAGATGCTGTACTACTCTCCACTTGGTATAAGCACACTCTACTTGGCAGCCAAGGTAGCTGGGGAGGGAGGGGGGGGGGGGGGTGCTGCTATAATTAAGATGCCTTCCTTTTGCTACTCGCACAGACAAATCAAACCCGGGCAGAGACAGGAAGAATCTGTGACCAAACAAAAACTCTTGGAAATGACCGCACTGCCAGATTGCACAGATTTGCACCATTTTTCTCAAAATTTTCCGGGGGGGCATGCCCCCGGACCCCCCTAGAGGGGCGTGCCTGCTTCGCAGGCACGCACTCGTGGCTTCGCCACTTCGATGAGAAGACCCTAAAACAATTTTAAGCACCCCCCCTCAAAAAACTTTGATCCGGCCCTGTTCTATGCAGGGTTTTCGGCTCTTTTCGAGTAAACAACTCCAGAATCCAATTTATTGGCTGCCCTGCTTTTAGCCACAACCACTTCCTTCTCTCAAAATGGGATTGTGCTATACCTGATTCAGAGTTGTTAATTGATCTCATGATTTTCCTCTGCGCTTACAATCCTGTAGGAGAAGCATACCAGGGGCCTGTTCAAGAGGCCTACCGGTACGTACCGGTTGATACCGTTCGTCTCCTGAACGACTTGGTACGGCTACCGGTATCGACCGGTACGTACCGCGCCGGAACGCTGTTGCGCCTGTATAACCAAAATGGCTGCCTTCGGGGAAAGGAAGAAAGTCGTCATCACAAATATGCGCTGTGGCACGCATTTCGACCTGTGATTATTACCCAGCCTATGCGAGACGTTACAAGAAGTTAGGCTGATTTGTACTTTTCTTTTTTAAAAGAATAACTGCTCTGAAATAATTACCGGGCAAGATGTGAGCAAACATTGCCACGACAGATAGCGAAACAATTTTAACGGAAGCAACTCTTATATCTTACATTAGCCCTTTGTTTGTTGTGTAATCTCCCTTGAAGTGAGCATCGAAATATTCTTGCTTACACCAAGTTAGCACTGTCGTTTTGACATAAATTTCTACTCGAGCGATGCCGAGCATTCATGCACAGCTACAGCTTAACGTATTTCATCAGCTTCCACAAGGAACGAGTAGTCTGCAGCTGCTGGTTTACTCATTTGGTTGAGAAGTGCAATCCGCGACGATGAGAAGGCATCGCGGAAGCCATCTTGGCTACCGTTCGGTCATAACGAGTCGTTCAAGAGTGCACATTGGTTGCTCGGCTACCGGTAGGCTACCGGTAGGTCGTCTTGAACGCACGGCAGGTTATAGCTTGGATAGTGAAAGTACACCACATACTACACAGTTACACAGAAAATAGTGCATTCATTCAATATAAGTAATGTACCACTGTTTAAGATAATGGTGGGGTGAAGGGAGACGACAAAAACATCCTGAGGATATTACTTTTGGAAGTCCCGAAACAAACAATAGCACAGTGTGAGGGAAAGGCTGGGTCCGCCTGACTGAATCCGTGTTGATCCATGTGTAACTGAGTGGGGAAAGAAATATGGAAATAGGGAGAGGTAGAAAAGGGATAGGTTCCATATGTTTGAAACACATAGGAATGGGCTTTCACAGTATTAAAATGTATTCTGATACTAACCAGTAATACAAAAGCACGATGGCACACTCATTCACGTGGTCAGTTGAATGCTGGGAGAAGAATGACGTCATGGATGTTGTTGTTGGCATCCGTCAGTCTCGTGAGACTATGGGGTGTGCGCCAGGTTTGGTCAGTCCGGGGTTGAGTCAGAAGAAAAGAGTGTTTTCATTGCACCTAGAAAAAAGAAGCAAGGAGACCCTCGTCCAACCTCAGAAATTCACCCTCGTAGCCTTCGGAGCCAAGCAGGCTCCTTCCCCAGTGCAGTCAAAGTATACACGCGACCATGCATTAAATAAGCCCTGTGATCAGTTCACATCACTCGGGTGCATGGGGCATGCGGTATGGGTCACAGGCGGCGCAAACAGCGGAGGGCGAGAAATAATAATAATAATAAATATACAGATTACTTATACGCACATACCTTCCCTAATAGGCAAGCTCATGGCGTTTACAATGAAAAGTCCACACTCATACAAAGCATTCCAACACTCGCACACTGTGAAACCCCTCAAACCTCTCAGCTACACGATAATGTGGTATCATGTATCCCTCTCAGCTGCACGATACGCCGTGCCGTATCATGTATCTCTGTCAGGTGCCCGAGCTTCCAGTCGCACGGGGGACTTCGACGCACGACTCCATGTGAATAATGTAGCGATTTAAAAGAACTATTGATTATTCTGCAGAGAGTTGTGAGAGATCACTGCCCTTTTTTGGTTATGGTATCTTTGTATGTGTGTTAGCAATTCTACAAAGAAGCGTTTTGCAAGTGAACCGAAGAAAAAAAAAAGAGCAAACATTATTGACGTGTATGAGAGTAAGAACGACGGTTGGAGGCGAGATACGTTCCCATTGGCTGAGGGGCAGAAATATTTTACCTGAAATACTGCTAAAGTATCAGATAAAACGGGTCCGAAACCGTGAAATCATTTTTGGGGACAAAAAAATCCTCTGAAATATCCGCTCGCACACTAGGAAATGTGCTGTTCTGATTTTGAAGAGAGAAAAAAGTTTGCGACGGGTCTTGTAAGGCATTAAATTCATGCGAGCTTGCTGCAGAAATTGATGATGACAATTTTCAAGATTACCCCCCACCCCGCACCCACCCACCCACCCCCACCCACCCCCAAAGAACCTAAGCAGAAGAGTATCCATGATTACTATACTGATACACACTCTACAAGGGGTTGGGGTCATTGAGGTCAACTGTCAGGCACACGTGATCGAAGTGGAAGGTTGTTTGAAAGCGTGTAGTGTGAATGCGACATTAGGCTTGGGCGAATGTGCAGAAAGTAGTGCTGGTACGTACCGGTACAGAGGACCGTACTGGTTTTTTTACCGGTATTTTTGCATTTTAGTACCACGCTGACGTCATGCTGACCAATCCTTACGATAACACATGCACTTTAATAGCCGTTGACAATGACGTATGAGGTTGCGCAATAGTTATCAGTGCATCAGAAAACGGAAGGAGGATTTGTGGATTTGAGGATTTGAGAGAGAGAGAGAAAGAGAGAGAACGAGGAGGGTTAGAGGGAGGAGAAAGACAGGTGTGTGAGAGAGAGGGACAGAGAGGGAGAAGGAGAGATGTAAAATTAAACCTACACAGTTATTTTTTCTTTTCTTTATTTAAAAAAGAAGAAGCAGTAAATTAACTAAATTTTCAAGTTTTCTTGCGTAATACAAAAGCATATTCAAAAGAAAATCAAAGTCAAGCATCTTTGCTTCAAATCAGACATTTCAACATTTTAAAAAGAACCAAAGCACTGGAGTTTGGAAACTCAACGTCATATTCAAGTGCATCGTGCGAGGTTTTGAAGTGTACATTGAAGAGTGATGTCTCCTCATGTGTGCTTGCATGTTCGACGTGCCTCCTCCTGCCATTTTGACTTGGGTGTTGCATGTTGTGCACACAGCAACTCTCTCATCAATTTGGTTGTCTGATTTCCGTTTTTTCAATCCAAAAAACCTCCATATGGCTGATTTGCCCCTCTCGTTCTTCACCACCGTGAAAGAATCGTCCGCCATGGTTTTTGTGACCTATGACAGTTATGTCCCTTGCGGTACGTACCGGTACAGTTGGCCGTACCGGTACAGCGTACCACGTCAATGGGCACCGGTTTTACCGGTATTACCGGTAAGTACCGCCAGCTCTAGCAGAAAGGCCAACTTCGAATCAAAGTCTCGATCACATTGCATTTGTGCAGCACTAATTCCTTTGACCCAAATCTACAGCGATTTTGATTTAAGTAACATTTCTAAACTGTCCAACTGATGAAGGGCTACGCCTGAAACGTTTGTTTTCATACTAAACCTGAGATTCCAACACCTCCCAGCGATCTTTGTGATCATAATTCGTTTTGTCCTTCTGGAATCCGGCGGTCAAACGTTTACCTACTCTCTAAACTGTGTATGGAGTGCGCATCAGGAATGTTGAATAATTTTGATAGCTCTTTTCACAACCTTCGAAAAGAATGGCAATCAGTTTGTGCTGCATCGTTACCTTCCCATTGGCAAGAACGCTGGTCATTGTGCTTTCGCGGCCTGCTCCAGTAGCACTCGCTCAGCCGGCCCCAAGCAGCACTTCTGTGCCACCGGGAGGTATCATAATTGTATGTGAGCAAATACTTTGGTACGTCAAAATAAATTATATTTTGAAAGCGATGCAATGTGACTACCGCGTCACGCGGAGGGTTGAGCTATCACTTCAGAGCAGTAAAGAACAAATAGATGAATGAATAAATGAACAAACAAACGAGCAAATGAACGAACGAACGAACAAATCAACAAATGAATGAACGATTGTATACATAGGCCGACTGCCTATTGGAAAGAATAGGATTAGCCGGAATGAGTTCAAAGGAAATACTCGTAGCGCATGAATGAATAAATGAATCAATGAATGAACGAATGAATTATGTTTTAGGTCCTTAAGAATTTGCAGGCTATGCAAGGTCATTGATTACAATTTCACAGAAAATTGGCTGGAGCATAATCAATCAAGTGTCGATTTCCCTGAAATTCGCCTGTTAGGAATCGCGTAGGGAGACGCGGTGGGTCTATTCTCACCCCCAACCCACAGAAAGGGGGAGAGAACACTGCGCAGTCTCGAACCCCAGCCCAGCAAGTGAACTCGGGTCAAAGGACACGCGCTCGCATGCAACACGCCGCGATTAGGGCCAGTCGAAGCAAGGCTTTTCATGCCGGGTGTGCAGCCTTCGTGGACCATTATGCAAGGCCTGCATAGCGCGGAAAAGGGGGTAGCGACCAAACAAAGCCATGAAAAGACTGGTTGCTCCATGCGCCTTCTCGTCGAGATAACGTCGTCTCTTGGTTTGCCACTGGAATCATACACCGAGGCTCCGTCTAAGTGCATGACAAAGAGTACTGGAGAGGAAGGAGAAGGAGAGGTAGGGGAGTGGGGGTGGAGGTGGGGGTGGAGGTGGGGGTGGGCAGAGAAGTATTGGGTATGAAAACGAGAGGAAGAGGAATGAAAAGTGAGGGAAGGAGTTGGGGGGGGGGGGAGGGAGGGGGGGGGGGGGGGGGGGGAAGGGGGTGACCGCTAGCAGACGACACAGGAGAATATGCGCTCGATAAATACCATCGCAAACCTGCTGGATAGTATAAGTGGGTGAAGGTCCGAGTTTGTTTCCTTGTGTGCATGTATGTATGTATGTATGTATGTATGTATGTGTTTGTATGTGTGCATGTGCGAGCTAAAGTGTGTACTGTATGCGTAGGTGCCAGTGTATTAATGTATGTGTGCTTCTGGCCTTGTGTGTGCGTGCATGTGTGTATGTATGTATGTGTTTGTATGTGTGTGTGTGTAAGAACACGCATATCATCTTGTGAGTATGCGCGCGCGCATGTGTGTATGTGTGTGTGTGTGTGTGTGTGTGTGTGTGCATGTGTGTGGTTGTGTGTGCGTAGATGGTGTACATGTGTGTGTGTGTGTGTGTGTGTGTGTGTGTGTGTGTGTGTGTGTCTGGGCGTGTGTATGATTGTGTGTGCGTGCATGGTGGATGGTGCATGGTGTGCGTGTGTGTGTGTGCATGTTTATGTGTGTGTGAACGTGTGTGTCTGCGCGTGTGTGTGCTTGTGTGTGCGTGCATGGTATATATGTGTATATGTGCGTGTGTCTGCATGTGCGTGTTTTTCGTAGGCGTGTGTGCGTGCGTGCATGCGTGTCTTCGTGTGCGCGGGTCCATGGTCCTGCGGGTGGATCATTTGTTTCTTTTCGAGACGAGGCGACTGAAAGACGGAGCTCGCACGAGAAGTTATGACAGGGACTCCACATCGAGACAATTACAAAATGGTGGAGGGGGTCAGACATGTCAGACAACAGGAGTATTGTCTTGCCATTCCTGGGAAATACGACAATATCGATAAATGAATAAAAATAAACAGAAACTTCATGCGCTATCGTGATCTGACATCCCTCTATCCATTCACTCTCACTCCCTGCTCCTTCTTTCCTCCCCCTTCCCCTCTCAAATGTCTTCGTATACATGTATTTTCGTTGAGTGCGACCCTCCTCTTTACTTCCTCTCCCCTTCCCACCCTACCCCTCCACCCCCTCAACATAAACACACGCGCACCTCAAAACCCCTTGTTGCAGTCATCATATCTTTTCCACCCCACCCCCACTCCACCCACCCCCATCCCCAGCTTTCCTTTTTCATAGCTGTAGCTTACGGTGGGGTGTGTACCTTTTGATCATTCTAGTTCACTAAAGACTTCGCCTACCTGCGAAAGTGACTCGGGTTCACAGACTGCCTTTTGATAACCATTTTTACAGCGCACTTGATCTTGTCACGCTGCTGGAAAGATATATCACTATTATTCTCAGTGAAAAGCACAGGACGGGCGCCGCCGTGTATGAATACCTCTTCCACGCGAGGCTGTTGGAAACAGGAACGCTTGCTCGCCGTAGACTTGGTCTCACTACGCTGATCATACAAGATCGAACATGCAGAAGAGAATGTCTTTCAAGCAGCGAAGTGCAAGAACCACTGAATGACCAGAGCGATCGGGTGTGCTGGATGGAGGCGATTGAGATTGAAAATCGCCTTCAGGTAGTTTGAGAAATCTCGCTTGAATTCTGCTCCTTCCACTGCACCTGTGGTCGGGGATTATTTCGTGGGGTGCCAGCAAGCTTTGTCGCACACACCACTCTAGACCCGAAAGTGAAACTACGTGATAGGACAACAGATAAAAGTGGGGCATCGACAGCAAGCAGGGACACAGCGTGCGAGTCACCCACGACTGATGAAAGAGGAGGAAAATGGCGACGACTGAAGCATGGACGTTACTCATATTGGCATGGATTTTCTTCCAAGGTGCACACGGTAAGCTGCACTACATCGAGTCTCTTGTACAGCGTTCAGAGCGCTCGATTCTTGCTTGCAGCTAGCGATTGCGGCGTGCAAAACTATGCGGTTCGTTGGGTAATGTTCTCGGGGAAGGTGCTTGACTTCCATAGCCTGTCCCATCGCAAAAGTAAATCCGTGTGAGGGCAATGGTGGTAAAATGTAGTGCGATGAACCAGTTTATGCCAGTGCAGGCCAGCATGCAGTGGATTGGAATGCAGGGAGCGCAGCGGGTGCTGGGATAAGACTGTAGTGCAGTGTTCGTCCGTCGCTGTGTTAGATGTTGTGTGTCTGCAAAGGATTGATCAAGTGCGATCAGGGCATAAGCGGTGCTTCAATAGCAAGACAATAGTGATTAGGCGCTACATAAAACAGAAAAACATTATCTTTACATTGAATAAAGTTTCAATCAAAAGGAAATATCTTAATGCAACTAAATGTCCAGTTTCATCGTTCTGCTTGTCTAACCTCGTCTATGCTTGCTGCCATGCAATTAGGTATGTTTCACAATGTCAGTATTTTTCTTGTTCATTTTTGTTCTCTTTCCCTTCAATCACCATTCAGGTTTCTTAGTATTGCGCAAATCTGCTCGTATACGGTTATTGTCATTCATCCTGTATGTTTACGTGTGTGTGTGCGCGCGCGCGTGCGTGCGTGTGTGTGCGTGCGTGCGTGCGTGTGTGTGTGTCTGTGTGTGTGTCGGTTGTGTCTGTTTGTCGTGTGTCTGTGTGTGTGTGTGTGTGTGTCTATATGTCTGTCTGTCTGCCTGTCTGCCTGCCTGCCTGCCTGCCTGCCTGCCTGAATACCTGCCTGCCTGTCTGTCTGTCTGTCTGTCTGTCTGTCTGTCTGTCTGTCTGTCTGTCTGTCTGTCTGTCTGTCTGTCTGTCTGTCTGTCTGTCTGGTCTGTCTGGTCTGTCTGTGTGTCTGTGTGTCTCTATGTGTGTCTGTCTGTGTGTCTGTCTGTGTGTCTGTCTGTGTGTCTCTCCGTCCGTCCGTCCGTCTGTCCGTTCGCCCCTCTGTGTGTGTGTGTGTGTGTGTGTGTGTGTGTGTGTGTGTGTGTGTTTGTTTGTGTCTGTCATCCTGTTGCTCTCTCACCCCCCGCCCCCCCCTCCCCCTCTCTCTCTCTGTCTCTGTCTCTCTGTCTCTCTGTCTGTCTCTCTCTATGTCTCTCTCTCTCTGTCTCTCTCCCTCCCTCCCTCCCTTCCTCCCTCCCTCCCTGCCTCCCTGCCTCCCTCTCTCTCTCTCTTTCTCTCTCTCTCTCTCTCTCTTCTCTCTGTCTTTCTGTCTCTCTCTGTGTCTCTGTCTCTGTCTCTGTCTCTCTCTCTCTCTCTCTCTCAACATGGACGACCACAATATTTACAGCACCCACAACCGCTGCAGGTGAGTGAAAAGACTAATGATGAAGGAAATGTTTTCATGGGTTCAACCTCCGTGATCTTACTTGTCTGCTTATCGCCTGCGTCGGGGTCTCACGTCGCTTTAATCTTCACGCAACTCATGAATGCGTAACTCCAGCTTTCCAATATGGCCACCTGACGACAAAGATTGATACAGGCAGCTAGACCTCCGGCAGTGTTGATTGACCAGGTCTACAGTCCCCGCGTAGTGTTCAACCTGCTACTGTCTCACCTACATTTCTAGGGCTATTTGCATCCATCTCTCTCTCTCTCTCTCTCTCTCTCTCTCTCTCTCTCTCTCTGTCTCTCTCTCTCTCTCGCTCGCTCGCTCGCTCTCGCTGTCTCTCTCTCTCTCTCTCTCTCTCTCTCTCTCTCTCTCTCTCGCTCGCTCGCTCGCTCGCTCGCTCGCTCTTTCTCTCTCTCTCTCTCTCTCTCTCTCTCTCTCTCTCTCTCTCTCTCTGTCACTGTCTTCTGTCTCTTTTCTGTCTCTCTATTTATGTCTCTCTCTTTTTCTGTCTCTCTATTTCTGTCTCTCTCTCTTTATTTCTGTCTCTCTCAATCTCTCTCTCTCTCTCTTTCTCTCTCTCTCTCTCTCTCTCTCTCTCTCTCTCTCTCTCTCTCTCTCATGGCAGAGCACCAGGTCTAGACGAAATCCCAAGTGAACTCATCAAGCTAGAAAGAAAACAGCTGATTCCTTTCTTCACTAGACTATTTTAATGTCATTTATGATAAACAGATTTTCCCGGAAGAGTGGGGCCAATCGGTCAGTGTCCCAATACATACAGGAGGAAATTCATTAGGTCCCTCTAATTACTGAGGTATATAACTGCTTAGTGTGTGATTAGTAAATTGTTTTCGTCAATATTGACAAAGCGTCTACAAAACTGGGTAGAGGACAACAGCAAAGTATGTGTCGAGCAGGCTGGTTTTCGTAGAGAACATTCAACTGTTGATAATATTTTTACACTGCATGCCATGATAACCAAGTTTGTAAACGGTGGCGGAAGAGGAAAGCTGTATGTAGCATTCGTTGATTATCTGAAAGCTTTCGATACTGTGAATCGCCAAAGTCTCTGGACGGTGTTAGCAAAATTGGGTATTTCTACAAAACTGATTAAAATGCTGAAAGCAATGTACGATAAAGTTCAGGCATGCGTCTGGTGGAATGGTAGCAGGTCAGATTTCTTTGACTGTCCTGCCGGAACAAAACAGGGCGCCTTAGAGATCCCAATTTTATTTTCCTTACTTACCACTTTGGTCGTTGATTTTGTTCGAAAGCATGGTAAACATGGGGTTCAGATGAAAAAAGGACAGAGAGATCTTTTTCCTTATGTATGCGGATGACAACATTATTATCCATCTCTCCTGTGGGTCTGCAAACCCAAATAAACAACCTTGCTAGTGCATCCCATAAAGTTGGTCCGAGAATCAAGAAGGTCATGGTTTTTTGAAGAGGAGGCTTTCTGGGTCGGGAAGAAAAATGGTTCTATCAGGTAACTCAGCTTGAAGTATTAATCTCCTTTAAATATCTTGGCTACACCCTTACAACGAAGTTATTAGAAAACGCAGCGACAAAAGCAAAGCAGAAGATCGCCTCTCTGTTCAAGATGATGTGGGCATTGCACAACTGTAAGCCTGGATCTCAAATTATTCGATGAGCATGTATAGCCTTCTCTTCTGTATGTATACGAACTCTGGGGCCTGAAAGAGCAATCCAATGTTGAAAGGGCTCATCTGTTCGCATGTAAGCGCTTCTTAAATGTCCATTCAAAGACGCCGAATAATTTGGTTTATGGCGAAACTGGAAGATTTTCACTTATGGTGAAAAGCTCAATAAGAGGCATTAAGTACTGGTTTAGACTACAGAAAATGCCACAGGACAGATTATCTAGACAAGAACTTCTAATGTTGGAAGGTACTTCATTTCCTGATGAGATGAATTGGTTAAAGTTTGTCAGAGATTGTTTATGCAAATCAGGGTTTGCCTCTCTTTGGTTAAATCGAGGTATAGAGAACGAAAAGGGCTTCCTGAAAAAATTAAAAGTCAGGCTACAAGACTGCTTCACACAGTCCTTAGAGACTCGTTTGATTGTGAAAAGTACCCGAGTAACCTAGAAATAGTAAAATGTAGAGACGCATTTGTACGCTTCAGATTAGGTGTAAGTGGCTTGCACACTCATCAAGCGTTTGGTGGAAATGATACGCATTGTCCATTCTAAATAGATCAAGTAGAAGACGAAGCTCACTTTCTGTTAGAATGTGGAATTTATTAGGATCTCAGAGAGAAGTACATAGAAAGAGATGGTCAATATATAAATTCCAGAAGTTTCATCTTTTTGATCGATGGACGAGGATATATCAAAACAAAATATACTGCAATGTGTATTACTACGCGCTGAAACGTCGCCTTCAGCGCCTCCAAGAAGGGAAATAATTCAGCGGTAGTCTACAACAGCATATCGAAAAATGCCCCCCCCCCCCCCCCCCCCGCCCCCCTTCTCCCTCCCCCGTAAATCTTTCCATGAATGACTGCTAGTTTATCTATGCTATTGAGCACAGTCTGTGACAAGGAAAAGCTCCCCACAGCTCGTGTTCCCAAACCCCCCACCCCTTCCAACACCCCTTACCTGCTGTCCTGTGTTCCAGAGAGAAATGTATTCAAGTATGGTTATTTTTCTTCTACCTTCATGTAATCACTCGCAATTTACTGTCCATTCCAGAATGTGCTTGTAAATTCTGTAAAGATTGTTTTGGGCCGTCGGCCTCGCAATAAAGATATCAAATCTCTCTCTCTCTCTCTCTCTCTCTCTCTCTCTCTCTCTCTCTCTCTCTCTCTCTCTCTCTCTCTCTCTCTCTCTCTCTCTCTCTCTCGAGCGAGCGCGCGCGCGCGCGCGCTCTCGCTCTCTCTCTGTGTCTCTCTCTCTCTCTGTCTCTCATCTCTGTCTCTCTCTCTGTCTCTCACTCTCTCTGTCTGTCTGTCTTTCTTTCTCTCTCTCTCTCTCTCTCTCTCTCTCTCCTTACTCCTTCTCTACATCACTTGTTTTCCAATACTCTTTCTAGCCCTTGCTAACACTAATTCGTCAGTCCTCCTGTGCAGGTCAGCTCGTGGTGAGCAACCTGATCTTGGTGGACAGTGCAGGGCGAGTCCCTGACCCCCCTGCCCCCCAGGGCTGGCTGCTGGTCCTCGTGCAGGGAGTGTGGGGGCCTGTCTGTGACGACCTTTGGGAAAATAGGGCTGCCACCGTCACCTGTAGACAGCTCGGATACACGTAAGTATAACACACATGCACACAGGTACACAATACACACATACATATACACACAAATTTACATGTAAGCATATATCTACAATACACATATACCTACAATACACATACAATACACATACACGCACATGCATAC
>JAWQFJ010023854.1:167500-175000 GCA_034096865.1 Theodoxus fluviatilis | reverse complement strand
GATGAACACTCACACCCCAACACACAATGGGATGAACACTCACACCCAACATACAGGGGGATGAACACTCACACCCCAACACACAATGGGATGAACACTCACACCCAACATACAGGGGGATGAACACTCACACCCCAACACACAATGGGATGACCACTCACACCCAACATACAGGGGGATGAACACTCACCCCCAACACACAGGGGGATGAACACTCACCCCCAACACACAGGGGGATGAACACTCACCCCCAACACACAGGGGGATGAACACTCACCCCCAACATACAGGGGGATGAACACTCACACCCCAACACACAATGGGATGAACACTCACCCCCAACACACAATGGGATGAACACTCACCCCCAACATACAGGGGGATGAACACTCACACCCCAACACACAATGGGATGAACACTCACCCCCCAACACACAATGGGATGAACACTCACCCCCAACATACAGGGGGATGAACACTCACACCCAACATACAGGGGGATGAACACTCACACCCCAACACACAATGGGATGAACACTCACCCCCAACACACAGGGGGATGAACACTCACACCCCAACACACAATGGGATGAACACTCACCCCCCAACACACAGCGGGATGAACACTCACCCCCAACACACAATGGGATGAACACTCACCCCCAACACACAGGGGGATGAACACTCACCCCCAACACACAGGGGGATGAACACTCACCCCCCAACACACAATGGGATGAACACTCACCCCCAACACACAGGGGGATGAACACTCACCCCCAACACACAGGGGGATGAACACTCACCCCCAATACACAGGGGGATGAACACTCACCCCCAACACACAATGGGATGAACACTCACCCCCAACACACAATGGGATGAACACTCACCCCCAACACACAATGGGATGAACACTCACACCCAACACACAGGGGGATGAACACTCACCCCCAATACACAGGGGGATGAACACTCACCCCCAATACACAGGGGGATGAACACTCACCCCCAACACACAGGGGGATGAACACTCACCCCCAACACACAGGGGGATGAACACTCACCCCCAATACACAGGGGGATGAACACTCACCCCCAACACACAGGGGGATGAACACTCACCCCCAACACACAGGGGGATGAACACTCACCCCCAATACACAGGGGGATGAACACTCACCCCCAACACACAATGGGATGAACACTCACCCCCAACACACAGGGGGATGAACACTCACCCCCCAACACACAATGGGATGAACACTCACCCCCAACACACAGGGGGATGAACACTCACCCCCAACACACAGGGGGATGAACACTCACCCCCAATACACAGGGGGATGAACACTCACCCCCAACACACAATGGGATGAACACTCACCCCCAACACACAATGGGATGAACACTCACCCCCAACACACAATGGGATGAACACTCACACCCAACACACAGGGGGATGAACACTCACCCCCAATACACAGGGGGATGAACACTCACCCCCAATACACAGGGGGATGAACACTCACCCCCAACACACAGGGGGATGAACACTCACCCCCAACACACAGGGGGATGAACACTCACCCCCAATACACAGGGGGATGAACACTCACCCCCAACACACAGGGGGATGAACACTCACCCCCAACACACAGGGGGATGAACACTCACCCCCAATACACAGGGGGATGAACACTCACCCCCAACACACAATGGGAAGAACACTCACCCCCAACACACAGGGGGATGAACACTCACCCCCCAACACACAATGGGATGAACACTCACCCCCCAACACACAGCGGGATGAACACTCACCCCCAACACACAATGGGATGAACACTCACCCCCAACACACAATGGGATGAACACTCACCCCCAACACACAATGGGATGAACACTCACCCCCAACACACAGGGGGATGAACACTCACCCCCAATACACAGGGGGATGAACACTCACCCCCAATACACAGGGGGATGAACACTCACCCCCAACACACAGGGGGATGAACACTCACCCCCAACACACAGGGGGATGAACACTCACCCCCAATACACAGGGGGATGAACACTCACCCCCAATACACAGGGGGATGAACACTCACCCCCAACACACAAGGGGATTAGCATTCACCCCCCAACATACAGGGGGCTTAACACTCACCCCCCAACACACCGGGGGATTAACACTATGCGTATCTGGCTTCCAGAATGTGGAATTGCTGAAATCGCCGGAGTGAACTGCACCGTTGGCACGACAACCTCAACAACAACAACAACAACAATGATAAATACCGCTACGGTAGCGCCCCCTACCGGATCTACCACCCCTAGACTCAACCTTGAAGGTGAGTGTTAAAGTAACTGAAACATGTTTAACTGTTAAATGCAAACCGTAGGTTTTTAAGGTTTTTTCTTCAAATTTACATAACGACTTATTACCCTATCTGGGTTTTGAGCTGTTATAGAGGTTATTTCGTCATTCATTGGGGTACTTTGTCGTTCCTTTGCTGGGAACTGACGACAAACACAGACTCAAGACGTTGGATGATGAAAACAGCGCGGTTCAGCAAATGCTTTTATACCAGCAGCTCGTGATCTGACTATTCTGACCGGGCACCAGGTCCCATGAGGTCAGTGGGGTCACAGGGGAGCTGCCGAGGGTGGCCGAGTACGCGTCCCTGCGGATCTGGCAGACCAGGGAAAGTTCAGGTTGACTGACCAATGATCCAATGCCCCCCGGTGGCCAGGCTGGCTGCTTGGGGCCGCCCCTGGCTGAGCTACTGGAGCAGACGCCTGGCTGAGCTACTGGAGCAGGCCCCTGGCTGAGCTACTGGAGCAGACGCCTGGCTGAGCTACTGGAGCAGGCCCCTGGCTGAGCTACAGAAGCAGGCCCCTGGCTGAGCTACTGGAGCAGGACCCTGGCTGAGCTACAGAAGCAGGCCCCTGGCTGAACTACGGGAGCAGGCCCCTGGCTGAGCTACTGGAGCAAACCCTTGGCTGAGCCACTGGAGCAGGCCCCTGGCTGAACTACTGGAGCAGGCCCCTGGCTGAACTACTGGAGCAGGCCCCTGGCTGAACTACTGGAGCAGGCCCCTGGCTGAGCTACAGATGCAGGCCCCTGGCTGAGCTACTGGAGCAGGCCCCTGGCTGAGCCACTGGAGCAGGCCCCTGGCTGAGCTACAGAAGCAGGCCCCTGGCTGAGCTACTGGAGCAGGCCCCTGTCTGAGCTACAGAAGCAGGCCCCTAGCTGAGCTACTGGAGCAGGCCCCTGGCTGAGCTACTGGAGCAGGCCCCTAGCTGAGCTACTGGAGCAGGCCCCTGGCTGAGCTACTGGAGCAGGCCCCTATTCTAGCTGATGATCGGCTCCAGCCCTATGTAGATCTCACTAAAATATATATTCCATTGTTATTGTTGTGACAGCCTGTAATGAATGTTTGTTTTCTAGAGAGTGTACTTTTTGTCTTTCGTATTTTGATGGACTTTGTAACGATTGCAATCTAAATTTCCCATTTAGAATCAACAATGTATTGTTGTATTATATTGCAAACATACTTATTTCAGTGAGGAATGTTTCAACAAATGGTTACTGGAAAGTGGAATATTCGATCAGAAATATCTCTCCCACTTCCAATGACTAACTCAATGGAATGAATCGACGGTGATAAATCGCACTGGAAAGGTGTACACTCTAAGACTCTGAAGACGGATTGATAATTAGCACATTTTACTTTATTCAGCATAGCGTCTTTCAATACAGAAAGAAAAAAGAAAGAATAGAAATTGCCCGCCCCACATGAAGACGGAGTTACTTACTGCTTTCTCTCCACAGGCAGCAAAATCTTCAAGAACGTTTCCTTCAGCTTCACCAGCATCTTGATCAGAGTAAGATGGGAGATTTTTGACAATGTCTCTTCCGTCGATCTCAACGTCCGCGTCCAAAACAAAGCCGTGGGCATTGGTGACTGCCAGAACATCACCACAGAGCCCAGCGTCTCCATTATGAACGCTGTGGTAAGGGAGGTAATTCTGCAAGCGAATCCATGGCACCGCTACCAAGTTGACGTGAGTGCTTTCTCCTCTGACGCCACCCTCGATCTGAAGGACAGCGTGCCGCAGCAGAACATCTTAACAGCAGAAGGTGAGAGAAACAACACGAGACAGAAGCAGACATACACAGACAGACAGATGTATAGACAGACAGACAACACCCGATTAGACTACACCCGATTAGATATGATTAGATTAGATAAGTAATCACGCAGATACATTATTCACACAGACAGCAGGCAGTAAGACATAGACAGACCACACACACACACACACACACACATACACACACACGCGCGCGCGCGCAAACACACGCAAATACACACACACACATACACATACACACACACACAAACAATACACATACACACACGCACACACAAACACACACACACACAAACACACACACAAACACACGCGCGCGCACACGCATATAAGCACACGGACATACACACACAGATAAATGGACGGACGGACATACACACACACACACACACACACACGGACGGATGGACGGACACACACACACACACACACGGACAGACAGACACACACGTACACACACAAACGCACACACACAAACGCACACACACACACAGAGGGGGGGGAGAGAGAGAGAGAGAGAGAGAGAGAGAGAGAGAGAGAGAGAGAGAGAGAGAGAGAGAGAGAGAGAGAGAGAGAGAGAGAGAGAGAGAGAAAGAGAGACAGAGACAGACAGACAGACAGACAGACAGACAGACAGACAGACAGACACACACACACACACACACACACACACAGACAGACAGACAGACAGACAGACAGACAGACAGACAGACAGACAGACAGACACACAGACAGACAGACAGACTGACAGACAGACTGACAGACAGACAGACAGACAGACAGGCACTCAGGCAGGCTGGCAGGCAGGCAGGCTGGCAGGCAGGCACGCAGGCAAGTAGACAGGCAGGCAGGCAGGCAGGCAAGCAGGCAGGCAGGCAGGCAGACAGACAGACAGACAGAAGTAGACAGAATATCAATGAAGTATCCATTTATTTTTTAATACTATGAAAACAAATATGAAATTAGGATATGAAGTCGTCACGGGATTAAAAAAAATTTCGCATGGCTAAAAACAAACCAACACATAACAAAAAGTCATACAATGAACGTCTACCTCGCCAATAAAGTTACGGTACGAGTGTTATTTAAAAAAACTGTTAGGATATTTTGTAGAATTGAATATGTGACTCCCATCTGATTTTTCTGTTCATTTTTTCCTCATGATGCTCTGCTCCAGAGAAACCTACAGGGGCCGTTACGAGCTTCACCCTCGTACGTCTGACGTCAACGGAAGCCACGGTCACGTGGACAGACGTGCCATGCGCAGAACGGAGAGGCGCCTTGGTGAGATACGAAGCCGTCGTCATAAACAATTCCGGTGAACCGCAACGCAATTTGCTTGTGCCGTCTGCGTCACTGGTTGTGGACCAACTTCCCACTGACGTCACTGTGGAAGTGAGGGTGCGCTACGTCAGCAACGCAGGAGAGGGACCCTACTCTGACCCCTTCCGGTTTGACAGCCTGAGAGGTACGTCTGAGGCGCGTTTCCCTGAAGCAGTTCTAACGCTTCACACGCACCCCTCTCGAGGGACCAGAGGCGCGTTTCCTTTCGAAAGGCGTTTTCAGCATTGGGAGGACTCTGCTCACCCGAGCGCCTGCGTGGACAGGTTCCATCAGGAGAAAAGCCTTGGGCTTCGCGAGCGCTCGCTGTGAGCGCTCATCTCGGAAAAGTTTCTTTTCTCAATACCGTTCGAATACCTTAATGTTTGTACCATTATCTCTAATGTCCAAAATGTCATGTGATATACATGTACATCAGGTCATGGAGGGTCACATGACAGCTGTTTTTTCATACACGAGATATCTGGACTGTCGGCAGCTCCCTACAAACAAGAAAGCAAACAAACAATTGTTTTTCTCCCCTTTTTCGGCTAGGATTCTCTGAGGTCATAGTTCATTTCTTGTTTCGACAGAGAAATCATATTTAGCCTGCAGCTTAATGCTGGCTTTTTAAAAGAAATCGACGAGATACACTTCCTTGTGTTAGATGTATTTGCCTCTATACATCCCGATAGTGGACATTTTATTCATCGCAACAGTCAGATAATGATCGAATAACAAAACATGCAGATGAATTAATGAAATTGAAACTGCTTTTATGACTTCCTGTGTGACTTATGTAAAAAGACACTTAGTAAGTGCACCCACTCTAGTCAAATTTTAAAATAAAGATCTTCATATAGAACACCAATATGTACAAATAACAAAATAATATTTTGCACTTACGATTACTCTGCTCACTTCCATTCTTAAAAAGCTTTGCAAAGGTACCATGCGGACCGTCCAGGTTTTCTTTGCACATAAGTTTTAGAACGAAGACATTTGATTTACAAAACCACGCATCACCCATACGTGAGTGTCATACAGCATTGCGTTTTGGCCATTTACCGATGCGCTTTTCTATGGATGCTTCACTGTCATCGGACTACATAGAAATAACACCGACATCTTCGTTTCTGTTTACGGGTTCCTGGGTTAGTCGTACTTACTAAGTTCTCTTTGTACCATACATAAATCTATTTTCCACAACAAGAATTCCAACTCTGCTGTTTTGTGGCTTGCTTGCTGACTGCGTCCAAAATGAACTTGTTGCGTCTTACTTTCTTTCACTACATCTTTCCACCACGTCGCTCATTGTTTTGTGTAATATCTTGCTTAACATATAAAGAGTTTTAAAAAATTGTTTATGATTCTCAGGGTCATTTATACAAACACATACACACACACACACACACACACACACACACACACACACACACACACACACACACACACACTCACACAAACACAAACACACAAATACACGCTCATAGGACACACGCACGCACGCACACACGCCCAAACACGAATGCACGTGCACAAACACACACACACACACACACACACACACACACACACACACACACACACACCTATGACAAAAAGACACTAGATACAATCGACCTGAACGCACAGTTTATTCCTGAGTTGTTGCTACAAAATCAATGCAATCATATTTCTCAGAGGTTACTGTACCTTCCGTAGGAGCTGATATTTGCTGAGGATGAAACACTGACGCGAAAAGTTCAGCCGTTTCTTTATCCCTCCAGGTTTACTGGAGGTCCTACAGACTTTATTAGTCTGTCTGTCTGTCTGTCTGTCTGTCTGTCTGTCTGTCTGTCTGTCTGTCTGTCTGTCCCGTCTCCACGGCCTATATCTCAAAAACTACTGGACGGATTTCCTTGAGATTTTGCACACTGACTGGAAGTTAGGTCCCATTCAATATTATCAAATTTTCAGAATCGAGGTTTGAAAAGAAAGTGACTTTTTTACATTTTGGTGTTTCAATGAAAACAA
>JAWQFJ010023854.1:150000-155000 GCA_034096865.1 Theodoxus fluviatilis | reverse complement strand
ATGACGCAATAGTTAGACATACCGTGACTGCAGTTGTGATAATACACCTCGAACTCAAACAACTGATGACGTAATAATTTGTGTTAGTGTGGCAAGTAATTGTGATAATCCACCTAATATTCAAAACTACTGTTGACGCAATAATTTGTATTACTGTGACAATTAATTGTGATACTCCACCTCCTTTTCAAAACAACTGATGACGCAATAATTCTTACTACCGTGACAAGCAATTGTGATTATCCACCTGTGAATTCAAAACAACTGATGACGTAATAATTCGCACCACAAATATTGCGTCAAAGGCTTCTGATTTTCCTTGTCACTTTGGGGGATTTCTTGCTGGTTGAAAACGTTTGACAGCCCCAAAGACAAAATCATCATCATTATCCTCATGATTTTCATCGGATATTCACCAGCGCGGGCTCCGGCACAAAGAGAACAGTGAAGGTCTTCAAGTTCACAAGTTGGCCACAGCAAGGCGTACCGGATGACGCCATACCCTTACTGGGCATGCTCAGACAGGTGCGCAAGCAGCACGGAAGGGAGACCACTCCTGTCCTGGTGCACTGCGACACGGGAATGGACAATGCGGGGGTGTACATCGCCGTTGACGCTCTCATTCGGCAGTACAGGTACGCTGGCATGGGAACATGCATAGTCACTGTTGTCCTCGTCATCCTCCTCATCCTCCTCCTTGTCATCCTCCTCGGCCTCGTTCTCGTTCTTGTTCTCCTCCTCCTCTTCCTCTTCATCGTCATCCTCCGCCTCGTCCTTGTCATCCTTCTTTTCCTTATCCACGTCCTTCTCCTCGTCCTCGTCCTTATTCTCCTTTTCTTCCACTTCCTCGTCCACCTCCTCCTCCTTGTCCTCCTCCTCGTCCTCGACCTCCTTGTTCTCCTCCTCGTCCTCGTCCTCGTCCTCGTTCTTATTCGCCTCCTCCTCTTCCTCTACCTCGTCATCATCATCATCCTCGTCCTTGTCCTCCTGCTCCTCCTCCTCGTCCTTGTCCTCCTCCTCGTTATCGTACACACAGAAACATTGACACACATGCACGCATACTCACACCTATGCACACACAAACACACACGCGAGCGCGCGCACACGCACGCATGCGCACACATACTTTTTGAGCGAACCCCAACTTTCAACGTCTGGGCCGTGTTGCTCAGATGCGAGATCCTGCAAGGCATAGGCCGATGTCAACATATGTCAAGAATCGCATACCTCCCTCATCAGCTGGAATGCTGTAGACTTTGCGTTTTTGGGGTCTGCTCCAGTAGCACTCGCACATTGCCTTTACATCTGCTTTTACCTTGTTGACACCGGCCTATTCCTCGCCAGATCTTGGCTTTCCTCGCGTCTAAGCAACGCGCCCCTGGACACCAACTCATCACTTTGCCCACCGCCACAGAAACCACTCACTCAGACTCACCCCGCCCCCCACCCCCACTCCCAACCCTTTCCTCCGACCCCCCCCCCCTCCCGGTCCCTCCTCCCGCCCACCCACCCCTTTTGCATATTCTCATCAGTGTGCAAACTACTATTCGTGCGCTCCAAGAGAAGGGAGTTTGACACAACCGACATGTATTTGCAGAACCGAGGAAAAGGTCAGCGTCTACAAATTCGTTCTGCGCATGCGCAAAGAACGACCCCACATGGTGAGCACGTTCTCGCAGTATGTCTTCCTCTACGACTCTATCTTGGAAGAGCTCCACGCAGGGGAGACAACTGTTGGCTTCGACTTAAAGGAGAAGTTTGCTACTCTCGCCCAAAGGTAAGATTTTCCTAATATTCCACACACTTGGAATGTAATTCAATATCTTACTCCACCAATAAGCGGACTTCAGTATCGGCCAGTTTGATCAACCTTTAAGTATATCTTTTGAACCTGTGAGTGGCAAAAAAGGGAGATGACCCATGTTGAAATCCCTCCACTGCCTCTCTATATCGGAGAGGATACATTTAGACTGGCCATAATGGCCTACAAATGTTTTATTGATTTGGCACCGGCATAATATTATTTCAACACACGGCATCACAATACAAACTCGTCAGATTTCTTCAATCTTCTTTAGCTTTTCTGGTGAAACAGCAGGTTTTTACTGAGGGAATTTGTATATTCTGAGCCTCTTGTCTGGAAAGTCCTACCTGTCAAGCTCCAATCAAGCTTAAAAAGGGGATGGGTTTAGACAAGACCCGAAGACAATCTCCAATACAGTAATACATGTGCTGAGATCGTTCTGAAATCGACCATCCTTTTCCGAGAATATAACGGTATCTACCACAACTTATGCAACTGATGATTGCCTTTCAGTTTCGCGCTTCTCTTCTGCTTCTTAGCCGCCATCGGTGGTAGGCCTACTTTTTGCATCGAAAGTTCAACAGTGAATCACATCACTGAAGCTGCCAACATGTAGTGTTTCTGGTTTACGTGGGAGCCCCTTACTTTTCATTAGCAGCCTCGTTTTCTTCAGGCCATGACGTAAAGTTATTACGCAAATCTGACGGGGAATACCCTATGGCGTCTGCCTCAATCAAGTCAACAGTTGTTCCGTTTCATGCACACAATTTGAGCTGAGCACTGAGGAAGTGCATAGCTGAGTCTACTTAGGAGTTAAGACAAGACTTAAATCTAGCCGTTCTGTGCACACGGCCCAGGGACTCTATGAGGACAGTGAAGAAACGCTGTGGTGTGGTGGACCCACACTGCCGTCATGGGCCAGCATTGGTTGAAATACTTCCCAGGAAGTAAAGGTGGTGCTCTTTACCCAAGTGTGTGCGTCCACTCTATCTGTCAGCGTGCTTGTTCGCAGATGACCGTTTGGGATCAATCAAGCGGTCTTATGATCGGGAGGTATAGAGTAAAGCGGTTTGAGATCCAGATTTCGATGATGTCACTATTTACAACCATTGCCCCCACCTTGCCTTCCTGGAATGGAACAGTGCCTCAGGGAACTGCAGCAATTTACCCTGTTGCACGAAGCGTTGCTTTCTTCTTTATTCTCAATACCATCTCTAGATTTCATTCGTTGTTTGACCTGGCAGGATAAGAAGAATTTTGAAAGAAGTGAATGAATGTCATCTTTAACATTGCTGTTGTCGTCATCGTTGTCATCGCTATTATCATTATTGTCTTCGTCACCATCACAATCACCACAACCACAACCACCACAACATCAATATCGCCACCATTGTTATTGTCATATCCTAGACCGTAGAGTATCCTAAAACGTAGAGCGTGACCTACTTGCATACTATTAACATGACGTGTTCACCTACAAAATCTTGTGATTGGACAATGCCCCCGCAGAGATGACTTTCCCCCGCCTACTCTTGTTATCTTAACTGTGATTAGCCGGTTGTAACGGTGAGCGTTTTATGAAATCTCGGACCTAATTTTTTTGTCTTTGCTGCGTGTGATTACACAAACATTTCTAGAGGAAAGTACCATTTGTTCGGGTAATAAGGTGAAAGAAAACGATGAAAACCCGTATTTCGTAATGTTAATAATATGCAAGTAGGTCACGCTCTACGTTTTAGGATACTCTACGGTCTAGGATATGACACTATCTTCATCATCATCATAACCACTACCACCACCACCAACAACACTATCAAAATAATCATCACCACAACCACTACTACCATCGCCACTACCATCACCATTGTTATGAAAATCATCATCATCATCATCATCATCATCATCATCATCATCATCATCATCATCATCATCATCACCACCACCACCAGCACCACCACCACACCTTCACCATCACTACCGCCACCATTTTTATTATCATCATCATAACCATCAGCACCACCACCACCACCACCACCACCACCATCATCATCATCATCAGCAGCAGCAGCAGCAGCAGCATCATCATCATCATCATCATCATCATCATCATCATCATCATCATCATCATCATCATCATCATCATCATCATCATCATCATCATCATCATCATCATCATCATCATCATCACCATCATCATCATCACCATCATCGTTATCATCAACCGCTTACAAAACGAGACAGCTGCTTGTCTACAAGATGACCTCATTTCTCCGATTCCACAGGAACCCGCAGACAGGACGCTCCTTCCTGGCAGAGCAGTTCCGTCTTCTGGGGAAGTTCTTCCCGGTCCCCACTCCACAGACCTGCAGTGCCGCCCTCCTTCCCGCCAACAGGAACAAGAATGCGTACAGTGACGTCATCCCACGTGACGACCATCGACCAATCCTGTCAACTCCCGAGGATCCACGGCTGGGCACGGACTACATCAACGCTGTCTTCCTGGACAGTCCCAGACGGAAGTGAGTGACCCTGTTTTGCATATTCATTTTCCATGTCTACACACCTTCCATCAGGTCCTCCTGGACAGTCCCAGGTGGAAGTGAGTGACCCTGTTTTGCATATTCATGTTCCATGTCTACACACCTTCCGTCAGGTCTTTCTGTATAGTCCCAGGTGGAAGTGAGTGACCCTGTTTTGCATATTCATTTTCCATGTCCACACGCCTTCCGTCAGGTCTTCCTATATAGTCCCAGATGGAAGTGAGTGACCCTGCTTTGCATATTCATGTTCCATGTCTACACACCTTCCGTCAGGTCTTTCTGTATAGTCCGAGATGGAAGTGAGTGAACCTGTTTTGCATATATTCATTTTCCATGTTCACACCCCTTCCGTCAGGTTTTCCTGTATAGTCCTAGGTGGAAGTGAGTGACCTAGTTTTGTATGTTCATTTTCCATGTCCACATTCCTTCCGTCAGGTCTTCCTATATAGTCCCAGATGGAAGTGAGTGACCCTGCTTTGCATATTCATTTTCCATGTCCAATTCCTGTATAGTCCCAGGTAGAAGTGAGTGACCCTGTTTTGCATATTCATTTTCCATGTCTACACTCCTTCCGTTAGGTCATCCTGTATAGTCCCAGGTGGAAGTGTTACCTAGTTTTGCATATTCATTTTCCATGTCCACATCCTGTATAGTCC
>JAWQFJ010023854.1:130000-145000 GCA_034096865.1 Theodoxus fluviatilis | reverse complement strand
GAGATGCGGGGTGGGGGTGGAGATGCGGGGTGGGAGTGGAGATGCGGGGTGGGAGTGGAGATGCGGGGTGGGGGTGGAGATGCGGGGTGGGGGTGAGATGCGGGGTGGGGGTGGAGATGCGGGGTGGGGGTGGAGATGCGGGGTGGGAGTGGAGATGCGGGGTGGGGGTGGAGATGCGGGGTGGGGGTGGAGATGCGGGGTGGGGGTGGAGATGCGGGGTGGGGGTAGAGATGCGGGGTGGGAGTGGAGATGCGGGGTGGGAGTGGAGATGCGGGGTGGGGGTGGAGATGCGGGGTGGGGGTGGAGATGCGGGGTGGGGGTGGAGATGCGGGGTGGGAGTGGAGATGCGGGGTGGGGGTGGAGATGCGGTTTGGGAGTAGAGATGCGGGGTGGGAGTATAGATGCGGGGTGGGAGTGGAGATGCGGGGTGGGGGTGGAGATGCGGGGTGGGGGTAGAGATGCGGGGTGGGGGTGGAGATGCGGGGTGTGAGTGGAGATGCGGGGTGGGAGTGGAGATGCGGGGTGGGGGTGGAGATGCGGGGTGGGGGTGGAGATGCGGGGTGGGGGTGGAGATGCGGGGTGGGGGTGGAAGAAGATGGCGAGGAACCGAAGTCGACGAGAACACGACCAGAATTGGTACGCCTTGATGTTACTGTCTTCCCAAGCGACAGTCGAATGCTTCTTTCCATATATTGCAACACAGAAAAAAGTCTTGAAAACGAAGTACCATAGCTCTTTTGCTTTCATTCATCCAATCAAATTTATGTTTTTACGCATTTCAGGACCAGTACAAGTTCTGCTACAAGACACTGTGGGACTACATCAATCTGCGCATGCGTGGTGGGGTGTTGGCGGAGACGCTGGGACAGACAGCTTCGGACACCATGATGGGTCACGCTGACTGGGGCACTTTGACCTTTCAGCACACCCTGTGAACCCCTCTGTCAAGAATTGACCACATAGTTAGCGACGCTTTTCACTTTTGACTGTGAGCTGGTTGTGTGTGCATCATGGTGGCTTTGAGCAGCAGATTTAGAATTTTCTAGAAACGCGTGTGTCGTACTTTTGGCGTGAGGACACCATGATAACAAACGTATATCCTCCGCCAAGGAATGTACGTTTTCCCTTCACTTAGTTCGTTAGTTCGTTCGTTATTTTGCAAATTAACTTAGAAAGTTCACAACTGATTCTGATAAAATTAAGTGCAAGGTCAGGGTTTCATCCAGGGAACAACCCATTGCATTTTGGAGTTATCTGTTATCTCGTTCTGTTGGAATGTAATTCAAAAAGAGAGATTTTATCGCGCATCACGAAGAAGATGACTTGAAACTATTCTTTCCGCCGGCGTATGCGTTCTACACTCAGAGACCGCTAGCAGGTGCTAAATTAAACTAAACTTTGTAGCGTCAGGCCTGGCTAGCAAAACATCCTGCCTGAATTATACAGGCCATGGACGAGACACTGTGGCTTCTCTGGCGGAACCTTGCACCCAGTGTGCTCTATAGTGTTTCCTTCCTATTTCGATTGGTTGCTCCGAGAGGTGGCGCACTTGCTCCGAGTTGGAAAAACCCTTACTACTGAGAGTCCTGTGTTGATAGTTGTTGAGCGCCGTAGCAGCAGGCTGTGTGCAGCCCAAGGCCATGGGCCCTGACTATGCAGAGTTTTTTACTTGTTTCTTTCCCTTTGTTCTTGAGATGGGAAAAAAGTTTTACGGTCTCTCATCTTTTTGCAGGCTATTTAAGTCCATAGATTGCCAAAAATCGTTAGAGGTGGTTAGAATGAGAGCAATTTAAGCTAAGATTTTCCTAGTTATTTGCCTGTTAGGAAACCCGTAGGGAGACACGGTGGGTCAATTCTTACCCCCAACCCACAGGTTCTTGAGAACTGTGGCGACTTTCTCATTGTGGCAAGTCGCTTGCAAGCATCCGCCAATGTCAACCTGAGTCAACATTATTTAATAGCCTTTACAACTGCATTGTGGATGCAAAGGTCGACACAAGTTACACCGGCCTATGCTTGCACGCAGCTCCAAGGCGGCTCGCCTCAATGTAACACGGCACTCGAGCAGCAGGCTGAGGGCTGGGACGCGTTGCCTGGCCTACCTAGTTGGCAAACAATTGGCCGCTGTCAACGTGCGCCTAACGTGTGACGGCCTTCACGTCTGCTTTCCTCGTGTTGACACATGTTGACATCGGCGTATTCCTCGCAAAATCTTGCAAGGTTCCTTGCGCCCCAGGGGAAGAACTTAGGCACGGCTGTGTGGAGAGTGGTACACGTGTGTTGACGCGGGTTTGTGCACAGTGGCGGCGAGTTCCATTCATGGTGGAATCGGCCCTTGATTTGTGTAACCTTGTGTGTTTTTGTATGTACAACACAACACGGTACAACTCAGCGCGATGCAGTGTAACTCAACACGATGCAATGAAGTACAATAACACAAAGCACAATACAATACAACACAAGGCAATAAGGCTCAACACAATGCAACACAACACAATGTAACACAACACAATACTATGTGACACAACACACAAGACAAGACAAGACTATACAAAACGACACAGCACAATTCACACAATGCAACCCAGTATCCTAATTAAAGACAATATAGTATAATACAAAACAAGACAATGCAACGCATTACAACAACATATACAGCATTTCGTCATCCATCTTAAAAGAAAGAAAAACAGTAAATACAGATCATCGTAACAAGACACACTGAAACAGTCCACTGTCTATAAAACACGTAGCAAATACACATAGGTAAAAGTGATAAAATCAAATATATATTTCATGTATGATACGCAGAGCAGACGGTAAAAATGAGTTTTATAGATTACGTTGAAATGTTTTTGCATTTAAACCAATAAGTAGCTTCGTGTTATTCGCTTAATTCTTATGATCTTTTTCATCCACCCCAAAGATAAAGATGGTCGTGACACCATCTCCTGTCTCGCCATTGGCAAGCTTGTCCGAAGGAACAGCGCAGTTTCGTAATATTTTGTGTCTGTATGCATCCATCCACCTCGAGATCACGATTCCTTCCAGAATGTCATGGCAGCAAACTTTCCGTCCACTGCAGTTTGTACATACGGTTTCCGCCCGATTTTCACAGCGATTATTGTTTCCGTCCAGTGCTCAAAATCCATCGTAAAGTTGGTGTATTTGTATGGTTTTCTTTCCGTAGCACTAGATGTGAACAGCGTATTATCCCAGCATGCATTGTAAACAGTTTCATTCACCAGGACTTTTCCAGAGTACAACTATTATCAACAATGTGTGTGAAAAGTTTTTTCCGTCGGTTCATCAAGTCTAAATATGTGTACCTATCTGAAAATGTGTCCACTTTGCTGAAAACTCACAACCAGGGTGCATGATTTCTAAGAATGCTGACATAGTATTCGAAAGAAACATTCTCAAACCCTTGGTGACTAGAACAGCTTGTGGGTATAGACTTTTATTCTGTGCCTCAGGCAAAATTAACACGGTGCTTTAATGAAGTGTTAGGGAACTTTTTTATACATTCTTTTTGACTGTTTTCGCCCCCCGAGGACTGTAATTAATACCAGGGGGAAAACAACAACAAAAACATACATGTGAACAGGGTTTGCAAATACTTTCTTTGTGTAAACGCATTCTTGTGACTAGAGATTATGTGTGCACTCGTACTTTTCGTGAAACATGGGTGAATTATTTTTCAGCCTATCAGCCTTTGAAGGCTATGTAGAGCCATTAAGCACAAAAATCACTAGAACAGTTTACAGTAAGCGCAAATCAAGTCACGATTCCCGATTCATTCGCCTCTTACGAATTGCATAGAGGGAGGCGGTGGTCTGTTCTTACCCCCAACCCACAGGGGGCTCAAAAGACTTAATCCACCTGAAACTCCCCCCCCCCCTCCCCCCTTACCCCTCAGTATTGTCTCTGCACTAGACGAGTCGGTCAGCATGACCTCCGGAGGACAGGAACGACAGCTTTTCATGTAGATTTTAGAACTGCTGTAGTATTTACTGTAGGCGTGTCTACGCGGAGAGTAATAAAACTATTGGGAGGAAAAGTACATTGTATTTTTCCTTTATCGCCTGGATTTCACATCATCATCATCATCATCATCATCATCATCATCATCATCATCATCATCATCATCATCATCATCATCATCATCATCATCATCATCATAATCATAATCATAATCATAATCATCATCATCATCATCATCATCATCATCATCATCATCATCATCATCATCATCATCATTATCGTCATGTTATCATCAACTTCCTCTTCTTCTTGACTTCTTGTATCGATCTATCTCCGAAAAGATCGCTTGCTGTGCACCAATAATACATTCAAGAGCGTCTGTTCAAAGCTCTGTGTCTTCAGTTGTTCTCAAATCCGAGATGAGCATCTTCTCCCAGAATCAGGCAGAGAGTGGCACGCGGCAGGCGCAGCTGATGACAAGGCACCGAGTCTGAGGGACCTCTTTCCTGGTGCATGAAGCCTCAAAAGGAGCTTGTGCTCTGCTGCGACGCCTCACGGACATAGAGAAGTGGTGAAACAGAAACGAGCATGAACAAGAACTCCATAGTTGAATGGCAAGACACAACAAAACGCAAAAGACTCGAAGAAGACACGTCACGATTGCCATGTTTAGCTCGAGTGTGAACAGCTGACTCTACCAAGTTTTGAACGCTCTTTGACTCTATCATTTATCGGTGAAATAAACCACTTGAGTTATTCGTTACCATGGATATCAAAATTGGAAATCTCCGGCCATATTTCATATTTTTATAATGAGGTCACTACAAACATATCATGTGACAGAAAGCATAGATAGTCTTTTTCAACAAAGAGTCACACCTACAAGTGGCCTTTTGACAACAACAAAAAAAATTGAAACACGAGAAAGTATCTTCCAATCAATACCTGTTCATAACAGCTTTGAAAAAAAATAACCATACGTTTTGGGTGGGTCTATTCTCACCTCCCAACCCACAGAAATAGGGGAGAACACTGCGCAGTCACGAACCCCAGCCCAGCAAGTGAACTCGGGTCAAAGAACACGCGCTCGCATGCAACACGCCGCGATTGGGAACAGTCGAAGCAAGGCTTTTCATGCCGGGTGTGCAGCCTTCGTGGACCATTATGCAAGGCCTGCATAGCGAGGAAAAGGGGTTACCCAGACAGCACACCTGGGCTGGACCAGGACTGGCAAGTCCCTGGATGCCAGCCCTGGCCAGCCCTGGCATCCAACTCTGGACTAGCCTAGAAATGGTCATTTTGCCGTCCCTGGACCAACCCTGGCATCCAGGCCTTGGGACCTGGGTTCCAGGGGTGATCCAGGCCTAGTCCAGGCCTGGTATTATTGCCTTAGGACCTGGGTTCCAGGGGCGGTCCAGTCCAAGCCCGATAAACTGTCTTGAATCTTTCACTTGAATTACTCCTACATTTTCTTGAAAAAGAGAAGAATTCTCCAGCAGCCATACACGGCCAGACAGAGAGAGAGAGAGAGAGAGAGAGAGAGAGAGAAACACACAAATACACATTCACATAAACACACACACACACGCACACACAGAGCGCGCACACAAACACAATGAGAGAAGGCAAAAATTGTACAGATTGAAATTAGATTCCAGAAATATCTTAGAAAGTGTAAATAACCTTACATGAAAAACAAAGTCATTGATTGGCAAGTAACGACATTTATTAGAATTTATCACTAAACAGTCACAGTGTACAATCTTTGGATTCAGCATGAAAAGAACACGCATGAGTTACATGAGTTGTATATTCAAAATATATGCATAGATATATAGATTTAGTTGTACTTTTAGGTTAGAGATAGTTTGGTTTGCTAAATCTATCTATCTGTCTAAGACAATAAATCTTTCATTCTTCCATTTGCTTTCCACTTTCTGCCTACGCATTTTCTTGGGTGGTCTGCGTGCCCGGCCTGTTTCTCTTGCCGCCTTTCTGCCTATCCCGCCAGCAGCTCAGCCACTCTCCTAGGTAAGATGTGTACATCCTCTCGACTTGATGTCGTTCTGAGACAGCCTCTGTCAAAACAAATTGGTGAATAAGAATGATATATTTGTGAACAAAGCACAGCTCCAAATAGCAAAAATAAAGCTTCTTCGTTCTTCCTCAATAGCTCAGCATTCCATATTCTATAAAAACAAATGCATACGGAACTTGATCAAACACTTTTATTCAGACATATAAAAATGTACTAAGATTTTGGCACTGCCGCTTCTGATGACAAACAAGAAATGAAATCATTAAATTTGTTTTTTCAGGTCTGGATGGAAGTTGCACGCTTTAGATAGTGAATATTTCTTACTGAAGAGGGCCTGGTGGAGATTGGACAGCTGTGTAAACGCCGTCTTGTTGAGGCTCGATTTGCCAGATAAGTTATATTGCCCCTGAAGAGCTAGCATCATCAGGGTCTTCCCCCCACCCCCCACCCCCACCCCGCCAAATCGCATGAGCATAGCTCAAATACTTTTTGAACAGTAAATTTTCTTGAAAGGCTCCTGTTCGTCAATTCCATGCAGTGCATTGGATTGAACACGGTTTGAATGAGTTATCTCCCCTTTGACCACATTGAGATTATTCTGTGGCCAGCGCTGTAGAGCAGCAACAATGACGATGAAGGCAAAGGGGGGTGGGGGTGGTGGTGGTAGTGGTGGCCATTTCTATTGATCAATAACGACCAGGAATACGAGTATGATGGTGGCGGTAAAGACTGGTGAGGCACAGTGGTTAGTTGGGGGCGATCGATGGGTCGTTCCGGTGAAAGTCTTTTTTGTCCTCGGTCATCTGCGTCACGGATGCTGTTGGATGATCGATATTTTAGAAACTGGTCATTGTACACTACTCCATTTTCACATGGACATATTGTTTTATGTTTATGTATGTCTATCGATTTAGATTTAAATGGATACCTTACCGTCTACAGTTTGCTGACGAGCAGGAGGTGGAGGAAGGGGAGAAGGACGAGGAACGCGCTGTCGCACGGGTTGACTTGAAGAAGTCTGCTGTCCGGAAAGTGGTGATGGTGATGAGGGCGGATGGCTAGTACTGTCAAAGGGCAAGTTTGATGCCGGAGGAGTTGCCGGCATTGCAGGATAGGTTTGGTCCTCATCAGAGCTCCTGAAAGCAATTTCATATTTCAGTAATAGACGCCACACGTTTCAATATTAATTCTTTTAGCAATGATTCTTCTTTATGGTGTCATATGAACTCTTCTAGTAGAACTGCACACTTTTTCTTTTTTAACTGAAATAAAATACATTCCTAGTAATGCACATATCGCTATTTGAAAATAATAACTTTACCAAAAAACGATTACATGAATTAAGGCATAACAAACATACCATGATGTTGGAGGGCACCGCACACATTTCCTGGGGCTCTCTTCTTCTGTGTCGCTCGACTCCAAGTCAGAGCGCTCCAGGAATCTGGTTTCAAGAGTTGTCATTCCTCCCAGTCATCTGTTCGAAGAGAGATGCAAAACTAAGCGCAAAGTTTGAAAACAAATCCACGACACAATCCTTAATTTTGAAAAAAAACAAACAAAACACCTCGTATCTTTGTGACCTGATCAACGCTATTAGATCATCTTTGTGAACCTATCCACACCATGCTATAAGAGAAAATATGAACAGGAATCTTATTTGTAAATTTCACAATAGCGCTAACAATAATTTGTCCTAAAATTAAGAGTTTCAAGTCAGTTTTCTTGTTACTGAATTTTAGTAACTCGAAATATGGTTGATACAACGATGAAGCAACCAGTGCATGCTTTCTTTGCTGGGAAATACTGGAAGGGAGATAAACCATTTATGTATTTAGCAACACTGTAAGATTTGCTGCAAATACTTACCACTGGAGGCCACTGTGCGAACATAGCAGAAGGTTCCCCATGACAGTTGAGGTGAAGCATTTTTTCGAATGAGAGTGGTCGAGGAATTTCTTGGCCACCTGCATGTCTTCGTGCCTGTGACCAGCCAGTCATCTGGCACACTTGACACTGAAGGGGGTGTTCTCTACTTCCTCTCGCTCCCATTCCACGAGATGGTACAGCATAACTTTTTAAGAGATGAACTTGCATTAAGAATATTGATACCATGAATCTCTGCCATGGTCAATTAATCATCATGTCATCACTGCTCAAAATTGCTGAGTCAAGTGTGAAGCACTAGCACTGATAAATATCAACAGATGTTCTCCAAAAACTCGGGTGAAAGCGAGCAACAGTGTTTTTCTTCTGCTGCATAGAATGTGCAAAATTTTGTTGCTAAGGGTAAACCAAAACTGTATGAAACCATTATAATCAATGTTACATCAGCTTCCTCTATTTGAAGTCGAATAAGAACATCCAATTCAAACAGGGATAGGACTGAGAGGGAAAAGAACAAGCGTGAAGGGTGATACGCTCGCAACAAAGCAAGCAGAGCAGAAAGAGCAATCAAAGATATTCCAAAAGATGATGCCCACTGTCCCAGCTCAAAGCTAAGATTTTCATTCTTTCTCTCGTCTGTCATCCTATAGTCTTGTTCTAGATCTTCGTCATCCATCTCATCAGATACATCAGACAAGGCATCAAAATAACTATCATTCTCAGCATTTTCCATCATGTGGTCAAAATCTTGCTCTATTGAATCACTGTTTAAACTGACTACGTCATCTTCTTCTTCACAAGCTGTTTCAAAAGCAACCATGTCTGAATTAAGAGCAGAGACAGATGCATTGTGGAGTCCTGAAAGGGTTGGTTTGCACTCGGCAGTTGGACAAGGATCGACAAATTGGGCTAACGGTTTTCTTTGCTTCTTCAGTCGAGCGTTTCTGCATTGCATTCCCTCATCATTGCATTAACTTTTCGCCTCACCTGATGAGAACTGAAGTTGGCGTCGCCATGGTGATAGCAGCAGATCAGATATCACCATGAACACATAAGGCTACATAGGCCAAATAGCCAGACATGGAAGAGCCCTAGAACTGGCCTGGATTCCGGGGGTTCCTGGGTACCAGGGAACCCCAAGGACTCCCAAATCTGGACCAGGGCAGGTCCAGGGGTCGCGTGCTGTCTGGGTCCTGCCCAATGTGCTCTGCTGAGAACATGCCAGTTTTGCCTGACTGACCCCTCCCAGCTCCTCCCCCTTCCCAGCATTCTCCTCCCTTCCTCTCTAGGTTTTCCTTCCCCTGCTCCCAGATGTCCTTATATTGTGCTCCCTGTACTCCCTCAATAGTGTCTTATTACAGAGGACTTACATTCCTCATTGGAACATGTAGTTAGAACATTGTAGATAAGTTGGAAAAGGAAGTTCCTGTAAATACATTTTGGTTTTTGCTTTGGCACATCATTGACGTTGAACCAAACCTAATGTAGTTAGAAGAGGTAGAACTCCTCTTTTACGATGTAGCTTGCACTAATTTTTCAGTGCCATTTGCAGTGAATGCAGTAAAATACTATTCAACTCATCCTGAACATTTTTCTGTCAAACTAATTAATGCTTTTGTTGGGAAGTCCTTTTTAAGGATGCCTTGTGGCAGGAAACAGAAAGTCCTTTAGCCATGATGCCATTGGTGGAAACTAGTCATAACACTTTATAAAGAGTTCTGAGAACTTCTGAAATTGGTGAAGAACTCCCTCGAAGGTGTGCTGTGCAGAAACCCCAGATGAAGAGTGGCCCATCTATGACCTCTTCTCTGTCCTCCCCAGTTTTGACAGCGTGACCCTGCTCTGACAGATCACCCACTCCTTGTTTATACTCCTAGCCCTCACCCCCTATCCTTCCTCTGACCTTCCTCCTTCACCCTAACATACAACACTACACTGTCCCTCCCTGCTCTCCCACCCCTGAGCAGTAGGTCAGATTTCCAGTTTTCCCCTGGATGTGAGGACGTTGGGTGCACAGTGATGTCCCTAGGCCCTTTCTCTCCCTACTGACATTTTTTTCCTTCCTTTTCTTGCTTGAATTCCACTGCATTTCTGATGGCCGTGTGGCTTACCATGGTTAATTTGAATCACCATGGGCATTTTGTGAATAGCACGAACTGTTCTAAAACTGAGACTGGTAGCAAGGCCCAAATCTGGGCTTTATGATTGACCATAAAAAATGTTTGTCTTACTTTCTTAGAATTTGCTTTTTCATAGTGATTTGTCGGGTGGTGGCAGACAGATTTGTAAAAGAGTGTTTGTGTGTCTGTATCTGTGTCTGTGTGTGTGAATGTGTGTGTGTGTTTTCGCCTGCCATCATGCATGTTGGCAAATGAAAGTGTTGGTGAAGCAGACCTGAGTGCAGAGATTTTTGCAGCATTTCTGTGTCCTGCCCATGCTCTGCAGATTGCAGCCATGCCATAGTTGCTTACCCTTTGTGTGCCTGATGTGTGGCAGTTGTCCTGCCAAGTAGCAATCACATGTACTGTCGTGGGATAGATGGGGAGGCAACTTCTTCACAAGCTGTTTGTGAAAATGGTGGCATGTGTTGTGTGGAATCAAAAAAAGAAAGGGTTCTCGAAGAATCTACCACCATCAACATGTGTCAACATTTGATAACCTTTACAGTTGCAGTTATCAAATGTTGACATACATGTATGTCGACCTTTCTGCCCATGTGTCAATGCAACACATGAGTGGTACTGGTGGTAGGCTTCTTACTGGAGGCCCAGTGGCAGGTTTGCAATAGATTTGATTTATTGCATATTAAAATGTTTGCAGTGGCTTGAATGAAACTTGTGATGACACTGGTGGCAAAGCTTGAGTGCTTGTCATTTGTGCACCTTTAAAGACAGTGCTTGTTGTTGAAAGAATGCCTATTCACAGTGCTTCTTACCAAGGTAGAAATTGTTCGTAACATCAGATGTACTCAGCTTGAGCTCAGCCTGCTAAGCCCTGTCTGTTGACTAACCTGGCAGGAAGAATGGACTTGGCACTCAGCAGAGGAAGTCTGTAGGGAAGGCTTTTCAACTTAAGTTGGCCTTCCAAGATGTGCAGTGCTGGCCTAACTATGCAGATGCTTGATACTCAAGCACGTACTCAAGCAAACATGATAAATTGTTAATGTTTGCACCTAGTTACTCACACAAACACACACACACACACACACACACACACACACACACATCACACAGCATTGCTTACATACATGTATGCAGATGCCACACATGATGGCACTTGGAAATGCATGCATACAAATTAGACTTGTCATTCACCTCCACAGTGGTGGAGTCAGGCAGGCAGGCAGGCAGGCAGGCAATAAGTTTGTCAATTAGTCAATCAGGCAGTCGGTCATCCAGCAGACTGTAAGACAGTCAATTGGTCACTAAGTCAGTCTAGCTGTCAGTCAGCAGCCAAATCAGTCAGTTGATGGGTTAGCCAGTCAGTAAAGCCAATCAGGCAGTTGGCCAATCAGGCAGCAAGTTGGGGGTGGTGTAACTTGACACATCAGCTAAGAATGTGTACATGCAGTGAGTGTTGCTGTGGTTTCTGTGAAGCATCCGCACACAGTTCTCTCTCTTGGAAATTGTATCTTCTGTAGCAGTCTGTTGACAGTGGCTAGGTGCACACAATATCGCACAATGACAAACCAAGTTGATCTACTTACTCACTGTTCCACCTTGAGTGTCTTCCAGATGAGTTGCAGCTTTTCCTAGAAAAGTTCAAAAGATTTCAAGGCATTTTGCCCTAGCAGAGGGAATTGCTATGCCTGGAAGAATGGTGTATTGGGAAGGAAGGCATTCTTGGGAGAAGAATTTGTGGAAAGACATGCACTGACAGGGACTGGTTTTTGCTTGCAGGGCAGGGCTGTTTGTAGCCAGAGAGCTTGTTCTGGTAAACCTGTGTTGTGAGGCCAGTGAGATTTCCCTCTTGTCCTTTCTCTGGTACCTCAAGTCAGCAGGGGGTCCCCTCCGAATCAATGGAACAGACAACGGAGCCCAGGTTTCCTCTTCAAGCTGGGTTCTGCCCCATCCAAGCAATACTACGTCTTGTATCTATTGGCACTGCCCTCTGAGACTCAGGTTACTCAACTCTCAGTGAATGTAGAGGATTTTTACTCATCTACATAATGATGATGATAAAAATACCTTGATGTTCACTCAGTTTTGAATGGCCCGATGTGGCTTCTCTTAAAGGCTATTGGTGCAGTATCTACTTTTGAAGGGTTATTGGTATGTTCTAATTGCTCTGTAAATGGATAAAGACTCATCTACATACATATTTTAATGTAAGTTTTTGGATAATTAAAGCCTTGATCATCGTTATGACTTACTTGCACTCTATGAAGCATCCTCCTCCATGTTTATTACTGCTTTTTTGTGACTTAACGTTTGTCATAGTTCATGTACAGGGTCTGCTAATGTTGACACAGTAGGGGTCTTTGATCATTTTATATATTGTTTTGTACAGACCATAATCAGTTGATTGGTAAAACTGTCTCTTACAAACATGGAGAAAAAATACACCAACTGCACCAAGTTCTTTTTTCCCTAATCAATTTTTACTGTTGAATCTGCAGTAAGAATGCAACAAAATTGTTAGTGGCTGCAACTGTTAGCTTGTATTTGTATTTTAAAAAAAGAGGAAAAGAAATAGTCTAGTGGTTTCCTTATGCTCACAGCGATGCACACTCATGCATTCTTATTAACAATTCTGAAAGTGCTGAAAACTAGAAATTAATTACTGACCTTTTTGCTTTGACTCTGCTTTGCTTTTTCTTTCTGAAGTAGGTTGGATTCATTTTTTGAAATTTTAACTTCTGCCTAATTATTTTTTTTTTGCTATGCTGTATTTTTAAGGGTTTTGACCCCAATATTTCCTGCACAGTAGTGCCAATGATGTTAGATTTTCTACCATCATCTAATACCTGTTTAACAGAATTTAGTCCTTGTTTTTTCATTGTGGTTGCATGTGCCATAATGAATCCAGCCTAATACTGCCCACCATCATACCTGCTTTGCTGTCTCTGCTTTTTGTCAACAATGTGCATTGTTGTTTGTCTTGATGGAAAGCTTAGAATTAGCTAATAGCCTTGCTGTCTTTATTAACATCAGTTTGGTCATGGTTGTTTAGCTTCCTTATTATTGCTGCATAAGCCTGCTACATGTGGATCTTTTCATTTCAAACAGAATCTTAGTTTTTTAAATGTGGAATTTGTTGTGTACTTCAGAATTGATTTACTCACTGGGACATAAAGTAGAATTTTGTTTGAGTCTGGTCACTTTCTACATTATTCATGTGACATTTGAATACATTATTCATGTGATATTTGAATACATTATTCATGTGACATTTGAATACTTTAATGGAAAAGTAACTGCTGACTTAATAGTAAAAAGGAATTTCACTGTATCTTTTCCTTCCATGTGTACACTGTTTCAAAGGAACTGTAGTGGTCTAAGTTCAGAAATGTAAAATGTATTTTGTTACTGTCTTGGCCATTGTAAATGATACAATCTTTTAAAAAGATTATTTGCAGGTAGTGACATTTGTTGCAGCTTATTTTCCCTTAGTGTACTTTGAATTGTTGTGGAATGACAAGCAATAAACTATGTGGAATATTATCTTTTTATTGTAAGTTGACTTATCTTACACATTTTGTTTTTAAGCTGCAAGTATTGTGTAATGAATACTGACAAGTAATTTAATTTTGTTTCAGGAGAGAAAATTCATTGGTGGCTCCCAGCAAATAAGTGTAAGGATAGCCGAAAAAATTGGAAAAGGTACATCATAAACACTGTTTTCAAGACATCAGTGGAAGTTTCTGTTAAAAATCCAGTTAAGGATAGCTGTGAGTTTTGCAAGAGACAGAAGAAGAAACAGAAAAGATTGTGAGAAGTTTCAGAATTGATGTAATTTTGAATTATCCTAAATAGTTGTTAGGGAACTTTGAGAGTAATAAATTTGAAAAGTTGTGATCTTACCACAGCATTGTGTTTTAATGGCTGTACTCAGGCAGCATGGAGATAATGGCTGTGACGGGAGAGATGTAGTTAAAGAGAGAAAACAGGGAAATGGATGGATGGATGGATGGACAGAGAAACAGACAAACATCAATGGTCTGAGAAAATGAGGAATGTGATATTTTTCTGGACGATATGCAAGGCTGGTGTTGCGCCTTTGCAGACAATGTGCTACTGAACTGCCCAGTCATGAAGATCGAGCAGAAGGACTTGGAGGTGGTGGCTCATGACATCAATGGGGGGCAGTACAAAGTAAGTGCTCTACTGGAGGTGGTGGCTCATGATATCAATGGAGGGCAGTACAAAGTAAGTGCTCTACTGGAGGTGGTGGCTCATGATATCAATGGAGGGCAGTACAAAGTAAGTGCTCTACTGGAGGTGGTGGCTCATGATATCAATGGGGGGCAGTACAAAGTAAGTGCTCTACTGGAGGTGGTGGCTCATGACATCAATGGAGGGCAGTACAAAGTAAGTGCTCTACTGGAGGTGGTGGCTCATGACATCAATGGGGGGCAGTACAAAGTAAGTGCTCTACTGGAGGTGGTGGCTCATGATATCAATGGAGGGCAGTACAAAGTAAGTGCTCTACTGGAGGTGGTGGCTCATGATATCAATGGAGGGCAGTACAAAGTAAGTGTTGTACTGGAGGTGGTGGCTCATGATATCAATGGAGGGCAGTACAAAGTAAGTGCTCTACTGGAGGTGGTGGCTCATGATATCAATGGGGGGCAGTACAAAGTAAGTGCTCTACTGGAGGTGGTGGCTCATGACATCAATGGAGGGCAGTACAAAGTAAGTGCTCTACTGGAGGTGGTGGCTCATGACATCAATGGGGGGCAGTACAAAGTAAGTGCTCTACTGGAGGTGGTGGCTCATGATATCAATGGAGGGCAGTACAAAGTAAGTGTTCTACTGGAGGTGGTGGCTCATGACATCAATGGGGGGCAGTACAAAGTAAGTGTTGTACTGGAGGTGGTGGCTCATGATATCAATGGAGGGCAGTGCAAAGTAAGTGCTCTACTGGAGGTG
>JAWQFJ010023854.1:110000-122500 GCA_034096865.1 Theodoxus fluviatilis | reverse complement strand
TTACCCTGTTTGTGTCCAGGTCCTGCATTACCCTGTTTGTGTCCAGGTCCTGCATTACCCTGTTTGTGTTCAGGTCCTGCATTACCCTGTTTCTGTCCAGGTCCTGCATTACCCTGTTTCTGTCCAGGTCCTGCATTATCCTGTTTGTGTCCAGGTCCTGCATTACCCTGTTTGTGTCCAGGTCCTGCATTACCCTGTTTGTGTCCAGGTCCTGCATTACCCTGTTTGTGTCCAGGTCCTGCATTACCCTGTTTGTGTCCAGGTCCTGCATTACCCTGTTTGTGTCCAGGTCCTGCATTACCCTGTTTGTGTCCAGGTCCTGCATTACCCTGTTTCTGTCCAGGTCCTGCATTACCCTGTTTCTGTCCAGGTCCTGCACAGGATGGAGAAGATTCCAGTCAGCCAGATTTGGCAGGATGAGCCGGAGGACTTAGTAAGTTTACTTGGCTCTGCGTCTTCACTCTTCTGGGATTTCTTTGTCTCCAGCTCTGTGCCTGAAAAGAACTTTTTTGAATCTAGAGTGTAAGCAGCAAAACCATTTTTGCTAATTTTATATGCAGTTTTTTTAATTTGATGGTAAGAGTAGGTTTTCAGAATTCAAGTAGAGCTTTCAATGACCCTGTCAATGCCTTCATCTGCAAATGACACTGCAAGATATCAGTGCCCTCTCAGTTCAATTATTGTTCATGCTGTGCCACTGAATTAGACTACTGTATGCAGGAAGCACCTCATGTCTGTCTTTGTACATTGCATTGCACTCTCTAGCATGAAAGATAGGGGGAATGCAGGGTTTGTCAGGTCAACCTGGACACTTAGAGACCAATGATTTTGGAGTAAGTAATGCTCTGTTGAGATGTTCTGCTCTGGAGTGTAAGATAAAATGGATAAGTGTCAATCTCATAAGGGCGAAAAAATATTACCAGTAAAATAAACTTGGTAAAATGTTGTATTTTGCAGCATGACACATTGCTAATGGCCACCACATGTCATGTAATGAACAAGAGCAGATAAAAGGCATAGGCCCGACTGATGTGCAGCATGTCACATTGCTAATGGCCACCACATGTCATGTAATGTACAAGAGTAGATAAAAGGCAAAGGCCCGACTGATGTGCAGACTGACACAGTGTGTTGTCCCTGCAGGAGATCAGGCCCCGCCCCTTCAAGACGACCTTCTGGGAAAGACACGCCCCTTCAGTGCCAGGATTCCTGGCTCTCAGTGGTGTGATGCTGGCAGCTTCAGCTGGTGTGGCTGGCTTCTGCTACTACCAGCGCTACCTCCGCTAGACCCACCACCACCACCGCCACCAGACCCACTGCCTCCCCAGGTCTGGGCACATGGCCTGGGCTGGCGCCATGTGAGCTGTGACCTAAGGGGTCGGTGGAGGTCATCAACTGGCACCACAGTCTTGCAGCTTTTACCTGCTGCAGGGAGACACCGACAGTATTTGGGGGATAGTCACCTGCTGAGAGCCCAGAGCTTTAATAGGGAGACCGAATTTTGAGGTGCCTGTGAAGTATTAAATGTCAGAACGTGTCACAGCCCCAAATGAGATACTTTACTCGGATCTTCCCAGAGCAGGAAATGTGTGTGCCGACACTTCACAGTGTCTTCACCATGTAAAATATATAACTTTCTGAGTCAGTCATTAACGTATGCCTACCTACCTGACAAAATGTAAATGGCCAGAGTTTTGTAAGAAATTTTATACAAACCTTGCCTGTTATTGTGAAATCCAACTACATTGTGGATGATTGTGATTATTTACTCTTCATTTCAAATCATTCTTTGATTTAGATAGATTTTGATTTACCAGCTTTTTTCAGTGGATGAGCAGGATGAAATGGCAAAGTGGAGAACTGACTCCTTCTCAGCTTCCTGCAAGATGGAGGTTGGACCTGCCGCTGGGTTGTCCCATTCAAGAGCAACTTGATTTCTTGCTTCCAGAGAACTGCTTAATGGACATCTTATCTGATCTCTGGCTTGCTGGAGAAATCTACATTGAGTTGAGGTTTTGTCCGGTTGTGTTGTTTTGAATTGAGAAAGAAAGGACACAAATTGTGTGAACATTTAACATCATCCTATCTTCTTGATGTACATGAATAGTTTGCATAGTTGTATTTTTTTAGAAAGTATTTTGATTAACATTTTGCAGTATGCATTGATCTAGATCATTAACTCCTATTTAGTTGGTTTATAAAATTGTTTTTTTAATTTATTGCCTCTGATGTTTGTGCAAAGGAGGAGGCTCAGTGGCCTTTGTACAAGCTACTTAAGATGCAGAAAGCATACTTCAAAGGTTGTTCTGTTGCATACATAAATAAATAAATAATAAATGCATTAGGAAAATAGCCGAAAAGTAGCTGTAGTCCTTTTTTGGAAAGTGACAAGTCTGACTATGCATTAGGCATTTGCCAACTGGTGCAAGTCAGTTCAAATACAATTTATGTTTGAGAGCAGTTATTTCCATGGAGTATTGCAGACATCTCTGTGTTTCATTGCTGGAGCAAGGGCAACTTTGTGAGTTGTGTTGTCCAGGCATGCAAGGTCATGAAGTGGAGGTGAAAACATTGTTGAAGAAAGTACTGAGGAGGAGCGGAAACTGAGTGTGCTTCACTGTTGATGGGAGATGGTGGCCATCACCAAGGGACTAAGGGAGGTAACTCTAACTTAGGAACCTGAAATGTTGCATCCAGTTGAATCCGGGCAGTGGACTGCTTACCTCAGTGGTGTGATGTGGCGACAGGAGGACTCCTGATGTGTTGTGGATAGGAGTGGTTACTAAATTCTTGTCTGTTAACACGTGCAGATGATCAGTAAGGAATTGTGATGGAAGCCTCTGTCATTACAGCATAATTTGGTAACCTGTTATTACTGCTGCTTTGGATGGGAGTAATCATATATTGTTGCTCTGCCATCATTCTTTGTTTCAGTAACCAAGGCTTGTAGTCAGGGCATGCCGCAAAAATTATTTTGACATTTTTACAGCTACTTGTGCTTTGCTCATGCTGTGTTGGTGCTGGTGATAGAAAACTGTGATGTCTGTTTGAGGTTGATTTTTAGTTTGATTTTAAATTTGATTATGCTATGATAAATGCTTAGCAATACTTTTTCCATGGACAAAAGGGTTGAAGTACTAACAGGACTTGGCAATGAGGTGAAACACAACAGTTCTTTCTTGTTGTACAAAGACAGTAATAGGTTTCTCTTGGACTGGTAATTGCTATGAAACATCTCTTTCATGTGGAGCAAACAGAAAGATATAGAAATCCTCCATGCAGTGTAATGCTGGAAACATGCAAATTGCTGTGGTGAGCAGCTCATAGAATATGGCAACCTACTTAGGCATTGAACACAGTGGAACACAGCAGTTCCTCCTGTTGTTTAATTCAACTTGCTACCTACTTTGTTTCTGTCTGCACACAATACAATCCAGTCATCCTTGATGCATTATCTGCCTAGGCTCTGGAATGACACAACAAAGTACTGGAATCATTGCAATCCATTTGAATATTTGAAAGAACATTTCAGCATCTCAAGGAATGCACACACTAATTTTTAAGCAGTATAAATATAATGCAAGCCATACTTTCTGTCAACCAGTATAGGTGCATTCATGTATGGGTGCATTCATGTATGGATGCATTTTGTGATTCGGCTATCTTGGCAAGAAATAGAAACTGAACCTCAAACTTGGTTCAAGTCTTCCTGACATTTTTCCTGGGCCTCTACGTCCCCTCTTGCTGATGGTTTATTCTTGAATTAACATCATGTACCACCACACTTATTTGCTATTCTGACATGGCAGGGTGCAAGATTGCCAACTGGCAGTACAGATTAAAGTACACGTCCCTTGTAAAGTATTTGAAGATAGTACTGAAATGTGCAGTTTCCAAGTTACAGATGCTGTTGGAGATTTTCTTGCCATTCACTGGGCCGTTTTTATTGGATGGATTATTTTGTTATTAGTTCTAGTGCCAATTGAGTTATTTTTATGTTTCCCAAGCCATGGTCTGCACAAGATGAAATTGATGAAGGACACTTGGACATTCTAATTCAAGTTTGATCTATTTTCACAATGTTACCCTTGTAACGGTGTGTACATGTCTATCATATATCTTTTTTATACAAAGGAGAAGCTGTAGAAGAAAATACTGGCAAATACTGTCACTGTCTTTGCATGGTCGGTTCTCCACAGTGTGAATTCAGTTGAATACTGTGTCACTTTGTGTAGGAATTCACAATTGCACAGCATTGTGCTATTCCATCCTTTCTATTTGGTCATGTTGCAATATTCTTTGAATAATATGTGAGGGTATGTTTCATTCCTATCCTAGGGAAGAAAAATAGGAAGAGTGTTTCAAGACCTATTGTAGTTGATTGCCTGTGTAAAGGAAACATCCTGTGGGGTTACTGTTCTGCTTTAAGGCTTAGTCCTGGATATTGCTATTTCTGTGTCGTGTTTAGTCAGTTGCAGCTGTTGAATTTTCATCTAATAAAATTTAATTTGCATTTGGATTTACAAACAGCCAGTGTTCAGTTTGTGTTGTATCATCTTTTTTTGTTCAGGACATGTTCAGTTTCTATCCTTCATTACTGTTCATGATGCAGTGCACATGATTTGTGGATAGAGCATCCCAGCATGTTTCATGCCCCGTTTCCAGCAAACATTGTAACAACCAACCAACCTGCTCCCTCTCTAACATTAATGCACACACACACGGACAGAAAACAACCACCATCATCATCATCATTGAAGTCTTTTGCATAGTGGATATGATGTAAGTGTCATTGCATGTGGAACTGCAGGCCAAACTCGGATGCAGAGGAATGTCCAAACACGGGTGCATTGGCCATATCATGAGAATGGACGACGGCCCCCTACCAAAGCAACTCCTCTGTGCAGAACTGACTCGTGGCACAAGTCGGCCTGGTGGTCCAATGAGAGGTTACAAGGACACGCTCAAACACACTGCAGTCCTGCAACATTCCTGTCATCGGGTGAGAAGCCTTGACCCACACAGGCACCAAGGTCTTTGAAGTTGAGCACCTGTCCCGCCTCGATTGGAAACTCCAGGCTTGAGAAGAGAACATACACACACACACACACACACACAACCTTTAATTTTCTCATCATCTCCTTGATATCAAAACGCACAAAATTTAACATGCAGCAGAAGAATTTTCCAGAAAATCTTGTGCTACGAACATTTGACAAGAGATGAGGCTGTTGCTGCCTCGAAACTGAACATAGCAGAGACTGGAGTTGTAACTTCAAGGAAAGATTGATTGGGGTTTGTGGCAACTCCATGGAAATTCCATCAACTACCAGTTGAACAAGAAAACAAGGTGCCAGGATCGGATCCAGCAAACCAGATCAACAGGAACAACTGGTGATAACACAAACTCAATTAACATTTTGTTTTTAAAAAATGTTAAAATGGTGGTAAGCAATGTGTATGGACAAAAAACAACAACACAGACTTGCTGTCATTCACTGATTGTCTCGCTTTGCTGAGCCTGTTCAAAAAAAGGGACCGAGATGAGGGAGAGAAACTCAAGCATGTTTACAGTCATGATTTCTTTAATTTCTTCATTTTCTTGTAGTATGTGACCTGTAGCGAGAGCACAGTGTTCCACAGACACGTCTGGCAGTAGCTCAGGATTAGCAGTGGGTCGTCTGTGTCGATCAGCGATGTGGCCAGACGACCAAAACTGCGAAAGGTCATCATGTAGACTGAGGCGGAGGAAAGCTGGCCTGTGTCTCGCTGTCTGTGTGTGGTGTAGATCTGTAATATCTGGAAAAATACATGTGGTTATTAGGGGGTTTTGGCTGTTGTTTCCTTTTGTTTATTTTGTGTGCGTAAAAATGCATGCACTAACATCATATATTTGTCTGTTATGGCGTCAGGCTCTAACATCTGAACACAACGCACATACACTTATGCATAACAACTGTGTGTGTATGTGTTGAAAAAATTTGTAATGGCACTTGCAAGCAAATGCTGGCTCAGTCACAAAAGCACATGCACATACTGATACAGACCAGACAGACACACACACACAGACACACGCACACACACACACACACACACACACACACACACACAGCTCTAAACGATGCTCTAGAATTTTCTTCCAGAAACGGTGAGGATTCTTCATTTTCATACATTGACAAACGGAGGGGAAAGCCCTTGCTTTGACCCCTTAGTGACCTTAACCCTGACCTTGCTGACGGTGACCACGGGCAGGTTGAGGGCCTTGAGCAGCACGATGGCAGACTGGGGCAGCAGTGGCAGCAGCAGGGCCAGCATGGCGGGAATGTAGAGGCAGAGGAAGAACAGCAGTCCCCGGTGTCCACGGTGGTACAGCAGCAGCAGGCAGCTCATCACCAGGTACTGCACCATCAGCATGATGCTCTCGCCCCATACACTGCAACACGGGGAAACTGAGGTAGCGTGATCGCTGCTCCCTGCACACGCTACAAGACATGGAAGCGCTTTCAGCACTTGAGCTCTCAGCATACACCACAAGACACGGTTGCACAGGCAGTAGGCCTACTGTGCCATGCAAATGCTGACAAGATATGTGTCAGCAAAATGGCAGTGTTGTACTCCTATCATGTGCCATAACAGAGGAACTCAGTAAGACACAGCAGCAGTGGCAGCATGATGCTCCCAACACATGCTACAAGTACAAGATAAAACAGCTCTGGCAGCACACGCTGCCAAACAGGAAAAAATCGCATGCAGCGTGTGCTGCACCGATACGTCTCTCATCAGGTGGAGCGCTGTGGTCTCTGTGCCTTCAAAGCCTGCTCCAGCAGCACTTACTAGAACTGCATTCGGATATTAATTGTAAAAATTTATTCGGAAGCGAGTTTACCGGTCCATGAAAACACTTGTTCGGGTTTGGACAACTATAACGAAGTGAACCTGCACGTTAATTACTTACTTACTTACTGCCTTTTACGCCGGGTGGCGTGTAGGGCAGTAACAAAGGTTCTCCACTGTTGTCGGTCGCTTGCAAGCCTTTCCAGGGTCGCCAGGAGTGGTTGAGGTCTTTTATCTCCCCTTCCACTGTGCGTTTCCAAGTCTGCCTGGGTCTCCCGCGCTTTCTCTTCCCTTCTGGGGTCCATCGGAGTGCCACTTTTGGAATGGAATCGTTGTCCATCCTCAGTACATGGCCAATCCATCTCCATTTTCTCTTGGTTATGAGTGTTTCCAAGTCTTCTATGTTGCATCGCTGGAGAAGGTCGTTGTTGGAGATTTTTCTGGGCCAGAAGATTCGCAAGATCTTTCTGAGGCAGGTGGTGTGGAATGTCGACAGTTTTGCAGCATCCGACCTCGTCATGCGCCAGCATTCCGACCCATACATGATGGTAGACAGCGCACAGCTTCTGTATCGTTTCAGCTTTGTGCGGGTGCTGTACTGAGCCGATTTCCAGATGTTGTTCATGGTGCGCATGGCATTTCTGGCTTTGTTCAGTCTGCTTTTGATGTCCTCCTCAGCGCCTCCGTCTTTTCGGATGATACTGCCCAGATAGGTGAATTGGTCTGTTTGAGGTACGTTAATAACAACGTTTTAATTTGTAAAAATACGCTTGTATGTGTGTCATTGGATAAAGACGCCACATGGCAAGGGATTCCATCCAAACTTGCATGCCGCTTACGTACTAAACAATCGCGTTAAACGATAGAGAGCAATAAACAAAGACTTCTCTCTTCTTTTTTTAAACAGTGATATTAAAATCTTTATGAAAATTAACTGAACGCTGCATGAATTATCTTATCCATACGATAGTTGTGTTTGAAAGTTAGTATGTCTAAAACTACTTATGGCAAAACGTCTATGCAAAAACCTTTAAGACAGAAAAATGCTATATGAGACCAAAATGTTAAAAGAAGTCTACTGCTACAAACAAATGTTCCCAACAGGATGCTAACTACAGAATCGGTTCTCAGTTAGTGTGGAGATGAAATATCTAAATAAGATTATCTACAGCGAACAAATAACAAGACGACTCATACACCTAGGCCTAAATCAACGATTATCAAGCCTGCCGGTGAAAAAAAATTACATTCTAGCAGCGCTCTTAAACAACGATCAATACAATTGGAATACAAAAGTGTAATATTCGTAGTCCACTCAGTACTGGTAGGCCTACACGTGAGCTAGAAGAGGCAATATGAAGCTAAATTGCCACAGACATAATTTTCACTCTATTCCACAACAATTTATATGAAGGAAAGAAAAAGAAAAAGAATTCAATGGCATGTGTGGCGTCTACAAAGGAGGGAGTTTATTCCTGAACCCGACAGCCAAAGCTTCAGGTGATGAACTGTGAAAAGGCTAGGTCTCCGGTAAATGTAGTGGGGTCAGCCATTCTTGAATCGCGTATTAAAATTTAAAATGCAGTGCATATAAAATGTTGTACTCAATATATTTGTGACAGTTTGTCCTTTGCAATACTTCTGTTTAATTTCACGCTCTCAAAGCGTACATGCTATTTTATTTGCTCTGTGTGGCTTGTTCAGTGAATTAATGCCTGTACAATTCCCAGAAACAATCATTCTCTGGTTAATTAAAACGCCACGTATCGTAGAAACAAGCTGCATGGGTGCAATCGATATCAAACTAAGGGACTGGAGTGAGTGTCCTTGACTGTAGACACGCCACTTGAAACTCGAGAGTGCGTCACAGGTTCCAAACGAGACAGTGCGCGGCAGTGGGCAGTGCCAGGAATGCGGCTATCGTTCCAGAGACGTTCTAGTTTGACAACTCGGCTTTCAAGCGTCCACACCACAATGTCATGAAGTGAACTGAATGCCAAGGTGAGGTCTGAAGCCCAAATACGTTCATCCATATACTTTTTAAAATTTATATCTATCTATGATCTGTCTGTTAGTCTGTTAGTCTGTCTGCCGGCCTACCCGCTCCCACCTCCCACCCCCTGTATGCGCGCGCGCGCGCGTGTGTGTGTGCGTGCGTGCGTGCATGCGTGTGTGTGTGTGTGTGTGAAAGGGGGAGGGGGGCACATTGCACCCACCTGATGGGGAACCTACGCAGAAGGCAGTAGGCGACCTTGACGGAGGAGGCCTGCAGCATGAGCAGCACGGAGGCCTGGCTGATGCCCTGGCCATGACGGTGTCGCAGTATCTTGGTGATCTGGGGCAGCTGCACTGCAACCACACGTACTAGGCATGGAGTCTGCACCGTATGCACACGTACACGTGCACACATCCAAGCGGGTACACAGACACACACACACACACACACACACACACACACACACACACACACACACACACACACACACATCAACACGAGTGCGCGCGCGTAGACTCAGCTATAGAGAGGCATGACCACGCAAGCGCACACAAAAACACATTCTGTAAACCCGAGTCAGTACTTTTGCCGGTAGGCGAAATCTCTAGTTTACTAGAGTTACAAAAGCACACACACATGCACGAGCGTGCGCGCGCGCGCGCGTACACACACACACATGTTTGAGCGGGAGGTAGTAGTTAACGGACGGAGACACAAACACTGACGATTAAGGAAGTGATGTAGAGGTGGGATGAGGGTTGGCGTGGGGGAGTTGTGGTGTGTGCAGAAAACTGAGAAATAATTATGCACACCTGCAAATAGCCCCAACTTGCAGCAGCCTTCAATTCATGCGAGCTGCATGCATGATGTTCATGTCGGAATTACCATCGGCATTGGCTATACATATCAGAAAATTAGTTGTAGGGTTTTCACAATAAAATATCACTTTCCATCCCCTACTGCAACGAATGAGCTGTAAATATGCGTTAATCTACTGACATTACAAACAGATCGTACGGCGGGTGTTTCAAACAATGCACGTGCGATACGCGGCGACGGCGGCGGCAGGATTAGTAGGAGGAGGAGGAGGTGGAAGGAGGAGGTGGAGGTGGAGGAGGGAGGAGGTGGAGGTGGAGGAGGGGAGGAGGTGGAGGGAGGTGGTGGAGGAGGGAGGAGAAAGGAGGAGGAGAAGGAGGAGGAGGAGGAGGAGGAGGGAGGAGGAGGAGGGTGGAGGAGGTGGAGGAGGGAGGAGGTGGAGGAGGGAGGTGGTGGAGGGGTAGGAGGAGGAAGGAGGAGGAAGAGGAGGAGGGAGGAGGGAGGAGGAGGAGGAGGAGGAGGAGGAGGAGGTGGAGGAGGAGGAAGAAGAGGAGGAGGAGGAGGAGGAGGAGGGATCGAGGAGGTCGGGATCGAAGAGGTCGGGATCGAGGAGGAGGAGGAGGCGGAGGAGGGATCGAGAAGGAGGAGGTGGAATCGAGGACGAAAGAGGGAGGAAGAGAGAGGAGGTGGAATCGAGGAGGGAGGAGGGAGAAGGAGAGAGGAGGGAGAAGGCGAGAGGAGGGAGGAGAGAGGAGCGAGGAGAGAGGAGGGAGGAGAGAGAAGGGAGGAGGAGGAATCGGAGGAGAAGGAGGGGGGGGGGGGGGTGAGGAGGGGGAGGGTGTTACGGGTCAGCTATTATTGATTTTTCTCTATTGTTTGACGCATTGGCCGTGTTGGGGTTTTGGCGGGAACAGTTTTCGCTCATCTGCTTGAACTTGTGAGTTGTTGTTGTTGTTGTTGTTGTTGTTGTTGTTGTTGCGTACCTGGGCTAAACACTCCCAGGATCAACCAAGTGAGTGAGATGATTGCGTGTGTGACTGTTTTTGAACAACCCGCCATATAGGCAGCCACACTCCGTCTTCAGGGGATTTGATCTCTGTCTCCAGAGAATGCCAGATGCTATGTTAGGAGCTTACCACGGCTGAAGATAATCCACACATAACAGTACAACATAACAACATTTTGCTGTAGCCTTGGTTTTTGGTTGGAGTCAACAAATAACAACAGCCTTTGCCCAAGGCAAGGACTTGTGAGTAACTTTGGAGTCAATTTTGGTTTCGGGTCAGTGGAATAACCCGCTGCCTTTTCAGTTACAGAGAGTAGACTGACAGAAGTGATTTTTTAAATTCTTATTACATTGACGGTGATTCTGCCATCATTGAGTTTCATTAAATTCAATCATCTTGAATGAAAATTGAGGTTGTGTTATAGTGTGGATTGAGAGAGAGAGAGTGGATTGATATTGCCCCCTTCCACTAGCAAAACCCCTAGACATGGGAGCCGAAAGATTCAGATTTAAAAAGTGTGTGTGTGAGTGTGGAGGGAGGTGATAGGGAGGGGAAGGGGGAGGAATTGGGGGGGGGGGGGGGGGCGGGGAAGAGGAGGAGGAAGTGGACATTTTGGACTGTGCGGCTTCGTGCACGAACATTTAATTAAGCCTATTGCTCGGTGCATGGAGAGGTGTACAAATCTCTCTTGACGCGCGACGTGGAGAGAGAATCTGCGTTTTTACAGGTGATCTCTGTAGGCAATGGCGACTTGCTAGTGTTTGATGTGCTGGTAGTTGGACAGTCACGTGTGCATTCGGGCGGACACAGCCGACCTAGGTCTGGGACAGCGGGTCAGGTTGCGGGCAAGGGCATGAGCCTAAGATCGAGAGTATCAGTAAACACATTGCAAGTTGTCGGCTAGCACCTTCGCAGCAAGTAACTGACCATGCTACAACTTTATCTAGACCAGCGGCGTTTCTTAAGGGCAATATCTACAACAGTCAATTTACAGGTCCACACAAATCTACTCCTGAAGAAAACGTGACCCAGCCATGCATCCACTATTATTCTTTTTGCACGTGTAGTTGAGCTTGATGCAGGCATCCGGTGGATATTAAGTAAGTCAGAATCGAATCTCTCCAACAAACAAGTGGAATGAAGCAGGTTGTGTGGAGCAGGAAGAGACCAATGCGCTATTTCATTGCAGCCTCCAAACATACAGAGTTGGCAGGCCGTCCAGTTTCCTTTCCTGCCTGCTTGCAAGTACCGTGACAGACTGCATTCTGCACTCATCTGCATGATCTACTGACAAGAAGTTCACTGAGCAGCTCTATGTGACAAACGAATTGGATCAATATACAAGAGAGACAACTTGAATAACTCCAAGAGTAATGAACATGAACACAATCAGAGGCGGTGCACCTCAATAGCAAACTGGCAATGTTCGTCGTAAAAACACTGGAAATGCGATGTAGAAATGAACACTGCCTTTTGAATTTTACCCCATTCACAGCAGGATCACCTCAAGCCAGCCAGTGTATAAAGTATACACAGAATTGCATTTTCAAAAGAGTGCAACGATTCATCACGTAGAATTTTGACATGACCTTAATTATGAAAACTCTACAGTATTATTTTGAGGCCTCTTGAAAAAGAAGTATACACGTGTATATAAATCCACTCATCAACCGCTATTGACGTTCTCAATATGCATACGCACGCACACACACATACGCACGCACACACACATACGCACACACAAATGCGCATGCGCGCGCGGACACACACGCATGCGCGCACACACACACACACACTCACACACAATGCTTAGACGCACACATGCACAGTCTAAAATACGACCAAAA